>JAJMHP010000046.1:58179-124137 GCA_030583235.1 Metschnikowia lunata
AAAAAAAAAAAAAAAAAAAAAAAAAAAAAAAAAAAAAAAAAAAAAAAAAAAAAAAAAAAAAAAAAAAAAAAAAAAAAAAAAAAAAAAAAAAAAAAAAAACCTCCACATTTGCACCACTATGGTAGCTAAAATAGTATTGCAAATAGGGTTGAATCAGTATGAATCCCAAGACATATTAGTCAGTCGCTTTGAAGTTTTACGAGAGACTGCCTGATAAACGCAACGCGGAACCACGGGAAGCTATGATATGGCTCATAAAACTGTGAAATTCTTAGAGTCATCTTCACAAACTCTCAAAATAAAAGCTTTAGAATTTAGACAAGGACACAGAACTGGTTCTCCGCACTCCTGAATTGTTGCAAAATAAAGTCATTTTAGTAGGTATTATCATCACTAATTGATTGCTGACCGATATTGAAACCATTACTATCATCATTACTTTTTTACCAATTTTAAAATAACATATAATAAAGGTATAGCTAATTCGCTAATCGTCAATCACTAACTTCGCACATCATTTTTCTTGATTCCATCACATGCGCTTACTTAGTTGTCGTCATCATCACCGCCAGCAATGGCATTGGCCATTTCGATATCGGCATCCTTTTTCTTCTGCTTGGCCATCTCCTCTTGTTCAACAGCCTCCTTCAAAATCCTGGCCCTTTCTTCTCTCGATTTTCGGTGCACCACAACATACTGCCCCAAGGGAGTCAGTTCCCACTTCTCTTCCTTAAGAAACGCTTGCACCTCAGCTTTATTAGAGGGACCGTACTCAACATTGCTTCTGTTGGCGATGATGTAGTTCGCATTAGTATTGAGCTTTTCCACAAGCTGCTGCAACTGCTTGTTGAATCTGATGTTCTTGGATTTCTTCATGAATCGCCTGAGCGACAAAATCACCGGCGTCACTAGCTCGGGGAAGGCAATACTTTTACAGTAGAGCACCAAAAACTCGCTAGTCAACTCAAGAAACTGTTCACACAAGCCATCTCTGTACACCTTGGTGCCCAAATACTGCAGACTCACCTTGATGATATAGTCAAAGTCAACGGCGGGTAAGTTGACGTTTTTGGGAGGCTTTGTGAATGCGGTGGAGGTCAAAATCTCGAAAATCAACGGGAATATTGGTATGTACACGCCCGAACCTTGCGATAATCTGGTCAATGACCGGATAAGGTAGAAGCGCAAGGGGAAGAACTGGGCTGTGGGGATCAATCTCATGGTACCTAAAGTCACCTGAACCAAGGGGTAGATCAACGGTCTTAAAGGCGATTCGTGTGATTTGTGGGAAACCAACTCTTTTTCCGGATTGCATTGTTTGGCCAAGACTCGCGACCAAAAGTCCAACGAGTGGCAGAATTGCCAGTTGTAGATCGACTTGTATGCATCTTTGCCCTTGGTGGCCGATACGTGGCTGGTTGAAGAAATGGTGTTTCTTAAATGCACCGCCAACTGACGCACGTACTCGAATCCAACGGTATAAGATAACGCCTCGTCAATACCAAAAAGTTCAGCGGCACAGTTTTTGGCAAAGTTGAGCGAATCCATCGTGTGGATGTTGGTTTTTTTGCAGTTTTTCAAAAACGACGAATATACCTCTCTCAAGATAGTCTCAAGCATGGCCTTGGGGAATTCTCGCGCAGCATTGTTCAAAAATGCATACGTAGAGACCTGGATCTCGATGTTGGACGAGGATGCCCAAACATTCACCACGGCTGCGACTATCTGTTTGAGGATTTTGGGCTGGGTAAGGTAAAAAGGCAAAACTTCTTGAACCGAAGCCAACACTAACGCTGACGTTTCCGTATTGTTGATGTCCTTCAAAAGCACCACGTAAGCGGCGGCCTGAGTCTTCATCAACAGCGCCACTTTGCGCAAGTTTTCGTTCTTTTCATCCACCGACCGCACGTCTTTCAGACTCACCTTATACGGCAGCAACTTGTGCACTGCATGTGGAACGCGTCTTAAGCCAACAAGCATCAAATCCCCAAAAACGTCGGGGTCGTCAATAGTGAACCTCATGTCTTTTTTCTCATTGGAGTTGATGAAGACCACCGACCGGAATGCCTGAATAACATTGTGGATCAATTTGGGCGATGGATTACTTAACAATTGCTTGTCCCATTGAGCAACCATTTTGCGGGTGACCACAGTCTTTTTTTTCTCGGGTTTTTCGTTTTTGCCTGATTTGGCCTCACCCTTCTCTTCTTCACTCTCATCATCTTCATCATCCTCGGACATCGCATCTAGAGGGTTGACGCCTTTGAAATCAAGCAATTCTTTTTCGTTTTCTTGCAAGTATTTGTAGAATTCCGGGTCTTTTTCTTCCAACTTGGCCAAATCCTGTTTCATCATTTCCTCGTCCTCTTCTTCGGACGACTCTTCATTATCATCTTCATTTTCTGCTTTCAGTCCTTCTTGATCCTCCATTTCCTCATCACTGTCGTCTTCGTTCTCCAGAGCATCCGAGTCTTGGATATCGGAATCGCTGGCATCTTCGTTTTCTTCAGAATTTTCAGAATCTTCCTCCTCAAATTCATTCTCTTTTTCATCAACTTCGGCACTTCCCTTTTTGGGCTTGGGAGCAACAAAGCCCTCCTCGAAAAACTCCTCAACAGTCAAATCGTCAAAAATGGGTCTGGCCACTTTCTTCTCCTTGGGCACTTCAGCTTCACCGGATTTTCCTCTGCCATTACCTCGTCTTTTAGAGTACTTCTTGTTTTCCTTTTGCACTTCACGACGATGGTCGATGGTGTGTTTCAAGTGTTTATTTTGAAACTTCTTTGTGGATTTGGACGCTTTCCCCATGATTTTTTGCCTGTACCGTGATCCAAAAGTTTATCAAATCTTCTGAAAAATTACCTGGTCTGAGATGAGACGATGCTCTTCTCTGTGTGAAGGGAGTCCATGCAGGTGTACTGCGCAGTGCACTTCTACCAAGGACTTCATCGACTTGATTGAGTATATTTCCAGTACCGCCCAACGAAACATTGAAAATTCAAGTGTCCTCTATGTATTGTTATTTTTTTTTTTCAGTCAAAGTACCCGCTATATGCTTTTCGAAGCCACCAGAATAGTTTATCGTAGACTATCGTGTTCGCATTGTGGAAGTAAATGGCGTGGTCACTATCAGGGAAGAAATGCACGTCATAATTTTCCACCGAATGCTTGTCAAAATTGTCCATAGCCCATAACGTGTTTTGCATGTGCACGTTATCATCCGCCGTGCCTTGCATGATCAAAAACCGCTTCACGTCCTTGAAATTGTCAAAGTTATTAATCCGCGATATGGCCTGATACCCCGGGTTTTCCTTTGGACTGCCCATTATCCGTTCCGTGAACACGGAGTCGTAAAAGAGCCAATTTGTCACGGGAGCAACTGCCATGCCATACTTGAACACCTCCCCCTTATCGGTTTCTAAGGTCTTGAGCGTCGTAAACCCGCCATAAGACCATCCCCAAACGGCAGTTTTATCCCCATCAATGTATGCATTACCCTTGATATAGTCCTTTGCAATCGAGATCACATCTCGCGGCTCCCAAAACCCCATTTTTCCTTTCAGATGCGCCTTGTGTTTCCAATCGTCGCTACCTGTACCTCTCGGATCAATGATAAGAACAACTGCGTTCAATTGAGCACTGACGATATCCTGGAAGTCGACCGCAAACGCCCTGTTCACTGTGGTGGATCCAGGCCCACCATAAACATGCACTAGTAACGGATGTTTTTCTTTTTTGTTGAAGTTAGGAGGAAAAATCTCAATCATGTTGACATTTTCGCCATCGCGCCCAACTTTGACCGTAGTACGGATTCGTGTGGGCATATTTGTATCTGCAAGCACCGCAGAGAGACGAGAAGAGTCATCAATCGATTCAACTCTGTCAATAAAGTTTTTTGTTCCCGCCACTAACGCCAAATTTATAAGTTTTTGTGACGGCTGATCGGGGCCTGCGTAGATGAGCTCGAGAAATTGGCCGTTGGGACTGAAATTTAGCCCGTACTCGCCACTTCTAGCCAAGACAGTTTTTTCACCGTTTTCCAAAGACACCAGAGCGAGCGAGGAATTCAAATTGTTTCCAAACATCCCGTACACACAGTTTTCAAGCTTGTCGTACGATAAAACCGACTCGTAATTAACAGGACCAAGAAGCTGAGAATACTTGTTTGACGATGCCGTATCAAAAAGCGCCAATTGAACAATATCGTCCACAACAACGCGATCAAGATAAGATACCGTGGAGTCTCTTTTAACCAAGGCGATTGGTGGAGCCTTTTCGATCCAGCCACCGTAATCTGAAGCGTTTTGGATTGAAACAAAGTCCGCTTTGAAGGATTCACTTGGTCTAAACACCTTCCTTTCAAGCACAGAGCTGTGTCTGTCTGATATCTTGAAAAGCATGTTGTCGCTATCAATCCAAGAGGAATCATACAAAAGGATCTCCTCGCCAACTTTCTCGTCAACAAGCCCCGTGATCTCCACGCTTTGTTTCGATTCAACTTTGTAACAAAACACCTTCAATTTTGGGTTGGGAGTTCCCGGTTTTGGATACTTCACGGACGTAAGCTTTGGATATTGATTTATGTCTGTCTCTTTCCCGTCAGTGTGCATATTTTCGTAGGTCATGGCGACCTCACCCGATGCCTTAACATAATAATCCATGTAGTAGGATGCAACTTCTGTATCGTTAATTTCCGAATAAACCAAGTATTTCAGATCAGGACTCCACCAAACCATGTTGTCATGAGGATAAACCTCTTCCTCGTAGACCCAATCTGGTTTTCCGTTGAATATATCGGGGCTTCCATTATCTGTGACTTGTGTCACTTGATGAGTTTGCACATCTATGAGGTACAAATTGTGTTCAAACCCGAAAACCACGTATTTCCCTAGAGGGTCGAACTTTGCAAAATGTAATTTCTTCAACAATTTCGGCTCTTCTTTCAGCATTGACACCTGAATTGGGAAAACCTCCCCTGTTATTGGCTTCCAAAGCCAAAATAAAGAGAATGAAGAGTGCCTCCACTGCAGCACCAGATCGGACTGAAGTACGTGAATTGCCGATAAATTGTCAATAGGCTGGCCCGGATTAAGAATCACATCCTGTGCATAGTAAAACCTGCTCCCGTACGAAAATTGGGTTGAATCCAAAATCACCTTTTCGTAGGTCGAATCAGCCAGAAGAACATAAAGCTTTTTGTTTTTGCGTGTGACATAATATCCCTTAGCTTCTGTATCCTTAGATTGCGGAAACTGTGCGGGTGTGAGCCATCGTAGCGGACTGAAGGAGGGCATGAATGAGCCTTTTCTATAGGCAGCAAAGGTTACGTTTTTCTTGTTTGGGTCAAAGCTGTTGAGCGAGATATTTCGCTGCTCACTCAAAGCGACAATGTTTGTATCGGACCCGTGCCATAGTGTTGCAGCTTGTTTTTGAGCATTTCCGCTCGAATACACCACTAGAAAGATCATCCATAGTAGGATGCAAAACAAGGCCATAAGCACCAAGTGCGTCTTTCCTGAAGAGGCGCCTTTCATGAAATGGGTCCATTTTTGGTAGAAAACAGCATCTTCCTCGAAGGTCTGCTCGCCTGCGGCTGATCTTGAGTAGTCACTAATGTCGGCGAAGATCTGTGAGGCCTCGGAAGAATCCGATTGATAACTATGCTCACCATCGCCGTCGCTTTCTGCATTGTCATTGGCAGTACTATCACGTGATCGTAGAGTTTCTAAAGCAATTGTTTCTTGTAGCTCCTGTTGCTCCTGTGGCACTTTCAGATAAGCGGCAGCCTTCCTCATGGTTTCTGGTAAATTATTCCAAAACCCAAAATTGTCTTGCCAACCTCCTTTATTTTCCTTTTTCTGTTGGGCAAAAATCCGAATGAAGTCCAGAATCTCCCTTTCTATTATAATGCCCGATTTTCTCTGTTCTTTGCCGGTGAATGAATGGAGAGTGTATTTTTAATATTCCCGACTCCAAGTTTAAATCGCGAAGATTGATGTGGAAACAGTCGCAGTGATAATTAAAGCGCAGCGGTGTCTGTCAAGTGTGTCTAAATAGGGACAGACTTATCTCGCACTTTTCTCGAGCTAGGACCAAGAAACAACAAACAAAAATATTATAAAAAACCAAAAGACCAAAAATCGGTGCCATCAACAACTTCAAATACTTAGATGGCAACCGCCCAAAACTGTCTCACCCGTTGATCAGAAATACCTAATTAGGCATGTAAAGGGCAGTATGAGACGCGCGCCCAGGCCAGGCTGAAGACCTCAGACCAGGAGCAAAATTTGATGAAAGAACAAGAAAAAGCAGGCTCAGCAAGTCTCCTTATATAGAGTGTGAAAAAGCTCTAGGGGGCTGCAAAAAATGTCTATATAAGGACACGCATCCACCCTTCTTTTTGGCTCACTTTTTTATAGTTCTGGCATTCCCCTCCCGTTCTGAAACGGTCGTAAATAATTCACTGCAAGGGACGCGGCCCCCATGCACACCACCAGCTGCATCTGTTCGCAGCAATTTCGACCGGGGTTTTCTGCACAGTAAAAAAAAAACATTTGGTGATTCACTGAGCCACTTCCCAAAACGCCAGAAAAAAAGGCCTATGTTCCAATAAAAGACTTTTTTCAAATTCAATCACAAAGTTGAATTTTGTCTTTTTATATACCGCAATTATTTGGAGGGCTATTTGACGAGGAGTACAGGTTGAACGCAGCATGGATTATACTCGGGCACTTACATCCGGAGCCACGGACAATGAGATCCTAGCTCTTTTTTCCGAAAAATTTGACCCCGTGGAATTTACCAAAGAGCTTAACCATGTGTTGGCACAATTATGGACTGGATCCGAAAAAAGCAGTATTGCGGTGGGTCGTGTCTTCATAGCTGGCGTGGCTCAGTTCGCAAAGTATGTGAAAGCGAGCGAAAAACACAGCGAAATCCATATCGATAAAGACGTCGCATTAGATTCTTTAGGCGAGCTGGGCCTATCAACTGAAATTGCTTGCGAATCTGTCGCTGATTTAGATATAACTAAGGATGAAGACGGGGATGATCTTACAGACTTATCCAAGTTCAAAAAGCGCAAAGCGTCCTTGGCCGAGCTGTTTGATACAGTGGATATTAGCGACCTCGGCTCGTCAAAAGTAGAAGGGACGCTGGAGAGCATCTCTTCTGTTCTAGAGGTGTCAAATGACATGCCTGATTTGGTAAAGTCCAGCACCATCGCTAATGCCGATGAGCTCAGCGAGCCCGAATTATATGACGCAATTGGTCGCATCGCAGATGTGCTTACAATATGGGTTGGAAGAGTCTCAAGACAAGCCCATAAGCACGGAAAAGACGCCTTTTCAATGATCTTCGGACCCCCAGGGTCGGACAATATGCCGAACGATTCACAAATGCACGAGCTTTTGGCTCAAATCAAGACTTTCATGGAGAAGGCCATCATTATCAACGATCTCGAGCGAGCAGGCGCCTTGCGCAAACTCGTTATTTTGATCCACGAGATTGTGCATGCCCTTTTTGTTGCATTCACTCTCGAAGCCGGGCTTGCAAACGCCAATGATATCGTCATCATTAAGAGCTTGCTCCACAGTTTTTTTCAGGTTGACTTTTCCCACACCTTCAACGCATTGCTAGCCAGAACCACTGGTAAGCGATTCCCCATAGAAAACGCGGGCAATTTAAGCGCCTCATCTACACCGGCCAAGGCAGAACTCAGGCTATCTTATGAAACAGTCATGAAAATTTACGGCATTTATGTATCTCTTGCCACGTGCCCTATTAATCTTGTGCTCGTGGATAAGGTGTCGCTCTCACTCGATATTACCACTCCCGAAGACACTTCACCCAACACTTATACACATTATCTTGAGCACCTTGACTTTACCGATCACAGCACGTACAACTCTTGGAACACAAGGTTCATGTCGCAGTTGATTGCACTTTTTTATTACTACTACGAATTATCGCCCGATATTCTTTGGCATTCATTACGCCACTCGTCATTCTTTGGGTGGATCACAGGGAACTTTGTGGCATCAGGTTCATACTTTTCGATCGACACCAAGTCGGATATTATGAGATTCTCTGAAACTCCTTTGGATCCAGTCGATCCATTTCTATTTGAGAACAATTACCATGAAAGGACAAAAAAACTCAAGCATTTCAGGAAGAATATAGATGTGGAGCTCGCAGTGAAAAGCCCATCATTTCTTGCCATTACACTCCTTATTTTTCAGCTCCTAAACAACAAGTCTTTTGTCAGGGTCTTTATTGGCGATGCAGGATCAATTGCAGAACCTCATTTACTTGATCTCTGGCTTTCTGTTTCATCATACGTTCATCATTATCAGTACAAGACAGAAGTCAATCGCTTTGGTGCAAGAGTGTCGTTGCTAATCATGCTCAAATTGACCTCTCCAAAGTCACAGACATTGACCTCGATTCGAAATCGGAAAATCGATGAAAACAGGTGGAAATTGTGTCATCACAAACATCCAGTGGTTCCTTTAGACGAGAACCGCCCGGAAAAAGACGCCATGCTTTACATTATCGATATTCTACAGGTGACCTTTAGACACAATCTTTCAAAGAAGCTCGATCTCGAAAACGCAAAGATTGCTCTCACTGTCTTGTATCAAATATTGTTGGATCTTGAAGCCAACCCGACTGATGGTTTAAGAACGTACGCCTGGAATGATCTTTACCATGCATTGGTGACGTTTTTGAAGTTTATCTCACGGAGCCAAAATGAGGAAGGCGTAAAGTATGTGATTGAGGAGATTTTTTCAATTTTCCAGCTTCTTCTCAGCCCGGTTTTTGATAACGTTGTGGAAGTGACGGACGATGTCTTTTCTTTGGGTTATCATCCGGCGAAATCTATCAACTTTGACTTGCTCTACATTATGCTTCAGCAGCAGGACTCCATGGAAGTAATTTTCGACAAGTACATCAATTGCAAAGATAACTTTGCTCGCGTGGAGAGGGCATTTGCCGAATTTAAGTGCAAATTATCTGCCACAAAAGGTACCGATTTACAGTCAAGTGATGTGACGAAAATCTTAAATGAGCTTGGGTATTTCGACAACGACACGTCTGAAGTGACGGAAATCACGATGGACAAGTTCAACTACGCAGATACATTCAAGTATCTTGACCAGTACAAAGACTATAAAGATTTCCCCAAAGAACAGGAGCTCATAAATGCATTCATCTCGTTGCTTGAGACTGACTGGGTCGGTGAAATCGTTAAGAAGGCTTGATTGCATCGAAAAATAGGGCGTATAGCTTTCTATACATTCTATATGTTGTATGATTTCTAATCCTTTTGAAGTGTTCTGAAGAAATCCATGCAAGTGGTGAACACCACTAAGAGGATACCGCCACCAGGACCCAATCTCAACACCTTTGGAATGAATCCTTTGTACAATGCGGCGAAACCTTCTTCCTTAGCCACAGTAACAACCGATGGAAGAGTCCAAACGTACTTTGACGATCCAGCTTGGATTCTGGACTTGACAACATCGAAAGGCGTGTTCAACATAGTACCAAAAGTTCCACCAATGCTACCACACGTCAAATCTATGAGGGTCTTCTCGGTGGAGGTCTTGGGCTTTGGCATCAAGCTTCTAACCTGATGGATCAAGCCGAAGTACCCAGCGTTCCATGCAACGTGTCTCCACATTGTAGACTCTAAACCCTTGTACAAGCCCAAAAAACCGTCGGACTTAATGATGTGTTTCACAACCTCCCCGGCACCATTAAACTTGGAAGTTCTGTCCTGCAATTGGATCTTCACCAACTCAAACGGAACAACCACAAACGACTCAGTGGCTCCGGCCGTGGCACCGGTCAAAATTGCCAAGGATTGCGTCATCTTGGGCACGCCAAACGCGTTTCTATAGAACTTTCCCCATTCGTCATTGGCGGCAAATTTAATGGCTCTTTTTGGCGCTTCCATCAAAATAGGCGCCGAGATTCCTTTGTATAATCTTGAGAACCCCTCTTCGGCCACTATCTTCTTCAAACATCTGATGGTGCCATTGTAATCAGCGGTGGTAGCCAATTGTTGTCTCGTTTTGACCACATCTAAGGGGTACATCACCAAAATTTCCGAGACGCCGGCTATAGCGCCCGAGAGAAATTGGTAAATAAAGGGCAATGGTTTTGGTTCCGACATGGTTCAGGGGGTGTATTGGGCGGTAAAAACGTGGGTGAAAACGGCAGTAAAAAGTGGGTAAAATGGCGGTAAAATGTGGTTTGAAAAGTGTCTCCAGCAGCTAAAATTCACGTGCCTTTCTTGGAATCCGGGTTGATTTCACTCAATTGAATCAGTTCAAGCTGGGTTCTTCAAGTATTGAATAATCGTAGAAAATACGTCAGCAAAAAAAACAAAATGCGGAGGTAAAGTACAAGATGGTTGGAAAGAATATGTGGTCTTTTTGGGTGACTCCTTGGGGTTTTTTTTTTTTTTTTTTTTTTTTTTTTTTTTCCGTCCCGAAACCGCGCGTTTATCACCCCAGTCCCCAGATTCTTTTTCTCCACTTCTCGGCGGCCTTAACGAAACGCGCACTATGAGTAATCTCAATGTGCGGAAAAACACTGGTCCAAAGAGATAGCTGCTTACACTGACACATTGAAACATATGCAAACCCAGCCAAAATGGGCTAGAGACGGCTGAAATTTTGAGCATGTATAACCTATAAGTTGGCTCTTTCTCTGTAAAATTCCGGATTTCAAGACACTCAACGAACACACGTTCTTTTAGCTTTCCATAAATATCGGTCCTGTTCTCTCGGACGCTTTCAGCTAAGCCCGCGCTCATGCTTCTCGACTGAGTTAGTTAATGTACATTGTAGAGGCGTCGAAACAATTAGAACTTGAGGGTATCAAAAGGGGAGTAGTCACGTTTCAAGGGTTCGTAAAGTTTGAAAGAAAAATTCGGAAAGCAAAAGATTCAGAAAATCATTCTAAAAAGTTTAGAAGTGAATTTTTGCTCTTCTTCTCAGGGGTTTGTGCGTGTGAATGGATTCTACTTGTTCTAGCGCTTGGGGGCGGACCCGGGATGTGGAATTTCCGTGTGTCACGTGACAAGATTGTAATATTCTCCCACAATTGTCAATAGCTCTTGTATATAGAAATTTCTGGCAATACTATGAGTTGAAATTTTGAGTGGTATATTGAAGCTGCTTTGAAAAAAAGGTCGCAGCATTCTGTATGGAATTTTATGAAAAGGTGCTTGAACCAACTCAAACTCATGGTTTCAGACGTTAATCTACAGACGCGCCATGGAGGTGGACACATTTCAACATTCCTTACAAGAATAAAAGAAAATCGAAAAGAAGACGCACAAAAAACTAACATCATCAAATTCTCTTCAGGTCAGCTTATCCTTTTTGCAAAATCGATTCTCTTCCTTTTTTCTGACTTTACTACTGATATCAGTGGTAACTGATTCATATGCGGTGCTCAGTCATTGGCAGAGACTATGTTAGTGATGCGACTTCAGCGATTTAGCTTTGAATCAATTATATTATCATTATTTACACCTCTCAAATGATGATATTAATGATTGTTTTAATTTTAATCACTAATGAAAGAGTGATAAATTATTGGGAAAAAAATGAAACTATCGAAAATTATCTTACTGCGTTTGTTGGCGAAATGAGGTGCGAAAACGATATCCGAAAATGTTGACTCTTGCAACAATTCTGTGGTAGTGAAAATGACGTGCCAAATAAAGAATGATAATAGGTATCTTTTTCATTTCGTTGTGACTTAGCAGAACTCTCAGAAATGAACAATACAACAAAAACTTTATCACTTTATCTTTCAAAAAAAAAAAAAAAAAAAAAAAAAAAAAAAAAAAAAAAAAAGAAAAAGTAAAAAAAAAAAAATAATAACTCGAGAAGTGCTCAAAAGTTTACTTCATTAGCTAATGTTAATTACTCAAGCACTTAAAAAAAATTGGAATCTCGCAACCCTGATGTCCATGCGATATTCCCCGGGAAAGATTGTGTCGCATTGTATCGGTATAACCAAAATCAACATGACCTCTCAATATATTTGAGATCGCTAGAAGTCGGTGATAGATCTCACACGAGAAAATTTGAGATTAATCATATGAACGTCATTCTCCGTCGTAAGAGAGTAGACCGTATTCATACACTATACACATCCACAAAACATCCTCTACATATTGGTATTGAGTGATTTACTATTTCGTTATCAATTCGATATTTGACTGTCGCTACGACATAATAATAGTCACACCAAAAACATTAATAATATTAATAATATCGATATAAGCGATGTATAGTGAGAAAAACCCACCACTAACGCACCACTAACATTACTGGTCGAGGGTCGCTGCCCAGTCGCCAGCCCTCGGCGCGGGTAACCCCGTGCACCAGATTATATAAAGCAGCAGCCGCGCTCTCGAGATTGTAGACTCACCTCTTTTTTTTCCGTGCGGCGCCAGAACTTATACCGTGTTGCTTGTCTGTTCACGTTATCCCCACGAGTTGGCGAGTGTCAAGTTCTGGTCTGAACAACATCCAGTGATGGAGAACGACCATCTTAACGCCCTTTCGTGTATCTGGCTAACGCCGGCGGTGGTTTTGCCATTGTCTGCATGGAGATGCACGAGGGCTGGCAGGTCAGACATTTATTGTTATTCTTATTATTATTATTGTAGAACCCCAGAACCCCCTCACGCGCTGTATTCTGAACCAACTCTCATGAAGGCTATGAAAAGGTTGATGGAGATTCCAAGCACCATGGCCATTTTTTGCGCGTCGTTGAACAGACTGTCATCCATAAACAAAAAAACAAGCGCTACTCCCCCAAGGAATGTGCCGAGTAGTAGCCCAACAAGTAAGTTTTCGTTGTGCTGAGTACCCTCCATATCAACCACTGCCCTGTCGGCCAAATTTGCTGGAGTGTTGCCGTCGTCATGTGCAAAAGCACCATTATTGCTGGTCTCTGCACGTGACGAAGCCCGGGCATTTCCGTTCGAAGGCCCGTTACCATTAGTTGATTCGAGCCACCGTTCCTCTAGTTCACGGATCATTTGCTGCCTATTTTCATCTTCTTCCATATCTGCTACTCCATTATTTGAGCCGTTGTTTTGCCCTGCATCCGGAAAATATATCAGCTGGAATTGTCTTCTTAGATCGTTGACATCCAGAATACTGACTCCCTGCAGTAGTAAGCGATCGAAACCAATCACTGGAGGATCCGTTTGTCCGGTTTGGACCTTTTTATCAAGCTCTTTTTCCTGCTTCAACTGCTCCTGTGTCATTTCGTCGCCAATGAGGCAGTGCACATACAATTTCAAGCCTTCTTCCTCGTCTTGGGATATGGTAAATTGCCTTAATTTGGGCTCGAACACTTCGGCTCGGAAATTGGTTTCGTCGTTGAGAATGCGCCCGTTGTATATCAAGCGAAGCCGCCTCTTCTCGGTGCCTGGGACTTTGGTACGAACCATTTGCTTGAGCCACGAGGAATTGACGAGTTTATTGACTTCGTCCCGACTAAAATCGATCGAAAGAGGGAGGCTCAAATCGGAATAAGTGGTAGACCCTGCCCCGGGGTCCGAAAACCTGACAATAATGTTTATTCTCATTGTGGGTTGGGACGGAGATGGACTAATGGAAGGATGGGGTTTTGTTTAAGTTTTTGTTTTATCTTTTTTTTTTTTTTTAGATTCTTTGTGGTCTGTCTGGAGAAGAACCACGCCTTTAGTATTGGAGTAGAAGAGAGTTGGAAGCAGTGGGGTAGAGTTTAGTGAGAGTGCCGAGTACCGAGTGGCGCGCAGATATCTCACTGATTTAATGCACTTTTTTACAAAGATTCAGTGCGCGGACATTTCGGGTGAACCTGTGAGTGGTGGTTTCTGCAGTGAATGTATGTTAGATGATGGTCTGGAAGTATTATTGACAAAAAAACCCTAAAATTACAGTCCAACCATCCTACTTGATATGGTTGAAACCAATGCCGAAGTTGGATGAGCTTCGTTCCTCATGGCCCAATGGTCAAGGCGTCTGGCTACGAAAGTAACCACTTCTGTTGGAACCAGAAGATTCCAGGTTCAACTCCTGGTGGGGAAGCGTTTTTTTTTTTTTTTTTTTTGTGGGTTGCAGATCTCTGGGAATCAAGATAAAGAGGAAATATGCTAGAGTCAGGGCTGGGGATCTGGAGAGGTGTAGAGCTTTGAGGAGTATTCCATGTTTCAATCACTGGAGTTAATAAGCTGGATGGACTTAGGGGTTAGTGGTGTGAAAAATAGAGTAACAAGTAATCACTCCTCTCGTATCTGTTCACGATTTCTGTGAGCCGCTACAGTGGCCATCGAATGAAGAAAATGTCATGAAGGAGTCCCATTTTTCCATACAATGTTTGATTTGTGAACAAGGCAGACTTACAAATCTCATAACTTTTCTAATTAGCAAGGTTTCTGCTGTCAAAAGAAGTTGATGTTCTCCAAATAATCAGAAATTCCCGGTTGCAAATAACTGATGAGTGACTTTCGTGATGTCGATCGTTATCACGAGGAGGCGTATGACCACTCGCCTTAGTTATTTCAATAAATTAAGGTGAGTTACAGTCTATTTTCGCTATAGGGGATGCTATTTTCTTGACCAACGGCCTTACAACGAAGGAGGACCCAGGAATGTGTGTAGAATTCGAGTTTATATGTACTACTTCCACCAGATACTGTGTGAGTTTTCTCGATATAAGCAATAGCATCAGCTAACCCGGATACATCCTTTAATGTAACTATGCACACTAAGACTAGTTATCCCTTAAAACTCAATCATTGATATAAGGCCCTCATCTTCTCTCATCTTTTCTTCTTCTCTCATCTTCTGAAGTATCGACCGCTGCCCTTATAGACTCAAGTCAATTGACATATTTCTAGAATTTTTGATTTCATGCTCACCCAAGTATTCTATGATTTTGTCCAACTTTTGGGTGTCTGTATCATGATCTCTGAGACCAAGGCATTCGTTTGTCTGGTCACTGTAATTGTCACCTCTGAGACTTCTTCGCCTTCCTCCATCTAGAGTCGCTTAGTTGCACGCTCATCTCGTTTCCTGAATTGGGGCCGCATTTTGGCTCCGATCAGTAGAAGATATATGTCTGTGCCGACGGATTCTTCAATGTCATTCAATCTATAAAGTTTCTTTATCCTTCCCTCAAGCTTGTTCTCTTCTTCGATCGACCCGGGTACTTCTGTAGATTCTCAATTTCCATGTCATGCCTGTATGATGCCAGTAATAGTAAGTAAAATATTCTGTTACATCGTTCCGGGTATTCGTACCCCACCTGATTGCATTGGAAAAGGGCCTAGAACTGAAGAATGCCCGACATCTTTGCGCGTTAAAAGAACGTCTACAATTCCACATAGCTATTTTTAAATATTTTTATGATGTTCTCCTGCCGCAGTCTCACATTCTCCCGAAATTTTGCAGCCATATTTACCATATTTTAAAATTGTTATATGCAACAGTTTCGAAGAAACGAAAAAGGAACCAGAATTCCTCGATCTTTGCATGGATATGCTCCTACTTTCTTGGCCCAACTCGAAGCAACGACTAAGGAACAAGGAAATTTCTTATATTCAAGTGCCCTATAGCGAGAATAGACCATAGTTCGCGACTAATTGCTCGCCATTCCATTATCTATACCACTGGATGTAATGACAGAATATGTTACATCTATTCTCGCTATAGGGCACGCTACTTTCTTGACCACCAGCCTTGCAACAAAGGAGGAATCAGGAATGTGAGCAGGATTTGAGTCCATGTGCACTGCTTTCCCCGAGAATTCGAGCGAGTTCTTTCGATATAAGTAATAGCGTCGGTTCACCCAGACACTCCCTTCAAAATAATTGTGTACAACTTGACAGGGTATCTCTTGAAACACAACGCGTAAGAGATGACTGGTATCTTCTCTTAATCATAAAGTATTCACTCCTGCCCGCATGGTCTTGACCCAACTGACATATTTCTAAAATGATTGAAGTAATGCTCATCCAAATGGTCGACGTCTTAGCTCAAATCGAGCGCCCTTCTTGTGAAATATGAGAACGTGGTTTTGCTCGCCTCGTGGCTGTCATCGCCCTCTGTTAGATTTATTCGACATCCTTCACTTAGACTGTGTCACTCGGTTGCACGTCTTTCATTTTGAGCGGTATTTTGGTCCCAAACAGTTGAGCACGTTCATCTGAAACGTTTGAAAATCGCCTTCGTTTCTTTTTTAAAGCTCCCTTATTCACGTGGCCAGTTTTTTTCCGTCTTGACTCAACTGCGGGACTTGTGTATGCAAATCCGGGATAACGCTAGTAATGCTGTTACAATATTTCGTTAAATCACTTCTGCCCTTTGAACCCCGCCTGACTACAAGGGAAAAAGGGTACGACTTAAGGTTTTCCAATTTTTGGGCGCTGAAAGAACGTCTTCGATTCCACATAGACAATTTTCTGTTTCCACGATATTTTTCTGGTGTGACTCTACATAGTTACTCCCCAAGTTTTGCAGCCATATAAACCATATTCTGAGTTTGCTATATGCAACAGTGCCGAAAGAAACGATCAAGGAACCAGGATTCCTCGATAATCTTATGGATATGCACCTACTTTCCTGGTCAACCGTGAACCAACGACCGAGAAAGGATGTATCAGTCCACAAAAAAAAAAAGAAAGCCCAAAACAGCCCCAAAATATAATAAAGCACTAAATCACTCAATTGAGTCAACTATACGACTCTATTGCACCATAAACACTAAAAGCTCATCATATGAATCAAGTGATTTATGGCCGCGGCCGCGCTAAGCCTTAGGTCCTGAGCCGAGCTCAGCCGTGCAGGCAATTTCTAATCAGTGGTGATCCAGAATTGTCTCGCCATCAAATCTTCTCATATAGTTATTAATACATCTATATTTCTCCTTGCACATCCTACAAAATACTCTAGAGCTCAGTTTTCACACTCTCTCTACTCATAGAAAAAGACAAAGAGGACAAAGAAGACAAAGAAGACAAAAAAACAAAGAAGACAAAGAGGACAAAGAAGACAAAACAACAAAGAAGACAAAAAAACAAAAGATAGACAAAAACACTTCCCCACATGCTTGCTCAGCCAATCAATATCCGGAAATGGATCGAGGAAAACTCCCATTTGCTCCAGCCTCCTGTAAACAATTACTGTCTTCACAGAGGTGGCGCAACGGTCATGATCGTGGGTGGCCCAAATGAACGAACTGACTATCACATCAACCAGACCCCGGAATACTTTCACCAATTAAAGGGCCATATGTGCTTGAAAGTTGTAGACGAGGGAGAATTCAAAGACGTAATTATAAACGAGGGCGACTCCTTTTTGTTGCCCGGCAATGTTCCACACAACCCGGTGAGATACGCCAATACTATTGGTTTGGTTGTTGAACAGGACCGGCCACAAGGCGTAAACGATCAGCTTCGATGGTATTGCCATGGGTGCAAAGAGCAGCTTCATGAGAAGGAGTTCTACTGTACCGATTTGGGGACTCAAGTAAAAAGTGCTATTCTTGAGTTTGACGCTGACTTAGATGCCAGGACGTGTAAGAAATGTGGGACTTTGAACTACTCCAAGCCGCAATAGGAAAAGAGGATAGATGGATGTGATGACAGAGAGGGAAGGAGAGAGGGAAGGAGAGAGGGAAGGAGAGAGGGAAGGAGAGAGGGAAGGAGAGAGGGAAGGAGAGAGGGAAGGAGAGAGGGAAGGAAAGACACAATTGATGAATAATCCGAAGATCTGAGAAAGACAGGAAAGATTTGGGGGATTTACATGGAACTGGTGGATTTGAATCGGACGACAAATTGATTTTGCTGATCTCCAAAAGTACATCGACGTGAAAAACGACATGCTTCCATTTAACATTCTTTTACTGGTCCCTTCTTTCGCAGGTGTTTGTGCATTTGAGTGAGTACCAACTAGATCTTGCTGGATATCAATGTGTTGTTCAATTTCAGCCAGAGACGGTCGCAACATTTTTATTTACATCGATATGTGGCAGTCGATTTCTAGACGTTGGAGGATCTATTGAAAAAGTAAACTCGGCAAAGGTCTCGTTCAATGATCTGATATACTCGCCATTTCCGATGGCGCAGGCCCAAGGTAATAGATCAAACCAGGAAGAATATTGACCAGAGTCAAGAAGAGAAGGTGAAAAATAAAGCCACGTAAACCTAAGGCAGGGATACATGCAAACAAGAGGGAAACGCAAAGACAAGGCTTTACTGAAACAATATCTTAAGGACCAAGTTATTTAGAACACGTTGGTCTTTGCACAAGTTGAAAGCGAAAATGAAAAACCGACTTGAAAAGGCTAGATTTGAAAAAATGGGAAAAACCTTGTGAAAATAGTTCTAACAAGATGTTTCACAGAAGTATCTCGGAGTAAGTCTTCCCAAAATTACCTTGGATGTTACCCAAAATCAATGCTGTGTCTATACCGTACATCATCGTAGGTAGCGATTTACGATTGTACGAAAATGACGGGCATGAAAGTGCTCTTCCCGGAGTCAATCACCTGTATAATATGACGTTTGATTTCATATCCATGTATGTTGTCAATTTTAAGAGCCGTGTCAAGAGCTTCTAAGGGCCACACGATTCGTTTGTCGGGCACGGCTCGTGAAAACCGCCAAGCGACTGGCTGACATGTCTTAGGATTTGGTTTCATACCGATTCATCCCAGCAAACTGGTTTTAGGTGCCATAGTGGCATAAATGGAGAACCGTTTTCTTTCTTGAGAATGGTAGTTTTCAAGTCAGTTTAATTCATTGAGTGACTTTACTCATTCACTCAAAGGACACTTATATCCACCACAAATATGGAAAATTGGGGTAGTTTGACTAGCCTGTAGGCTAATCCTTATTTAGATCTATGTACTTCTCTGAATATCCTCCGTCTATTGAAAGGAATACGCCAGTGGCTAAGTAATCTTGCAAAAGATAAAGAATTATTTCATTCATCAGTTTGTTCTTTGCCCAAGGACGAAGACCCCACAGTTTCAAAAGGAAAAAATCCCAGTTAATTTTGGGATATTATTTACTTATTTTTCGGGATATTATTCTGCAACTTCCCACTTGTTGGTTTGATCTTTCTTCCACATCCAATAATCGATTTTGACCAACAAACGCAACTGGCTGACAGGGAAGTTTCGGAATTTCAACGAACAAGACTTTACTGACAAAATGTTCCAATGCTTCAATGCTTCAAAGCTCTACATTGAAGCCTTGGTCTTTGCTAGCTTGCCACTTATTTTCAGAGGTAATATCGTTTTGTGGGGCCCTGGACTTGCACAAAATAAGTCATTGATTTAGATAACCATGTTTGCACAGTTTGAAAGCAAAAATAATCACAAGCTACAGTATATCCCTGTTGCCATTTCCTCCCTTCTGAGCCATCACAAGTAATCTTTGAAGATATGTGTAAAGTTTTCTGTTGTTTTCTTGAGCTTGATCCCCTTTATGTTCCACGGCATGGTGAGGTACTTCAAACTTTCGTACCTCTGCGTTTTCGTCTAATTCTATCCGATTTCGTACCTCTCAGATATGCGTGAACGAAACCGACGGATTTTAGATTGAGCCTCGATGTACGTCATATTTAGACTGTACGACACAGCACTGCCAAGGGAGATCCGAGATACCACAAAGATGGTCTAGAGACAAAGTCTGAAGTAGAATGGAGGTGTGCCTCACATATTTATTCTGAGTATTTTGAAGTACAACTAAGAAAGCAAGAGAATTGCTGTAAATGCTGAAAAAGTATATCTTAAAGAAACTCATGAGCGACCGTGAGAAATAGTCAACGGCTTGGAAAGAGTCAAAATATCCACCACCAAAAGCCTGGCCAAATAAACAAATGTCAAAAAATAAATGAACAGAAGAAAAAGAACTCGTTTTTATCCCCAACACATAATTCTTCCTTTTGACTAATTCTTCCTTTTGACTAATTCTTCCTTTTGACTAATTCTAACTCTTCACTCTTTCTTACTCTTCACTCTTTCTTACTCTTCACTAATTCTCACTCTTCACTACCTCGCCAACTCATCTAGATTATCTCCATTGCTGTCGTGCTTCAGAGACTGACGTGCTTCACTATACACACACACTAAATCTGACAAACCCACAAAAAATAAAAGCAGGGCCCAAATTTAACCCACTCTTAAATCCCCACCTCACATCGTCAATCAACTGCTAAATCATCTATATTTTATCTAACTCTTATCTAACTCTTATCTAACTCTTATTTAACTCTTATCTAACTCTTATCTAACTCTTATCTAACTTTCATCTTCTCTGTCTAGCCAAAGCATATCTACTCGAGTTTCTTGTTCTGTCTATAATACTGCTCTCCCTTCTCAAACACATAGTCAACAGCGTGTTCTACAGGCTCGTCAAAAATGTATGGGAGCAATGGCACAATACCCAAACCAACGGCCACAGGGCCATAGGTCCGGAGAGGCTTAATTGTGCTATTCTTAAACAAAAGAGACGAGTAGCGCACTGCGGAATGGATGGTGAAAGCAGGAAGGGCCATCGAGGCCAAGCCTTGGAAAACCCCCCGCTTCACAAACATCACGCGCCAGTCGGATTCGGCAAGGTTGCCGCTGACTTGTTTACGGTACGATTCTGCGGCCATGGGGTCGGCCAAAGGCGCAGGATCCCAAGGCTTTAAGCCTGGAGTATACCGGCCTTCGTTCTTCATCTTCACTTTCCACGACGCATAAGACACGTCTGTCAAGAGATATGCCCACGAGATTCCATAGCCAAAGGTCACGAGATATGGGTGCGCCACGGGCCGGAAACTCTCGCCAATGTCTGAGGTGTAGGCTACGTATCTATGGGACGCAAGAAGAATTGTTCTCAACCGGTTGGCATACGCTGCGTATCTCAAGTTACCTTCTTCGGCAGTGGCGTCCTGGGAGGCCACAGCGCCGCTGTTGTGAGGGGTGTTCTTGGAAGAGTCCATTTTCGGTATTTTTTTCTGGTGTTTGAGTTATGTTTTTTTTTTTTTTTTTGCCCAGAAAAGGTGTTCAGAGAGTAAGATCTGATGGTGCTGGTTCTATGCTCTTAGAGGGCAGGCGAAAAAACAGCAGTTGCAAAATAAATAGTGGTGGTAGCAACAGCAACTATGAATGGATGGTGATCCTGGTGTTTGCAGATTCTGGGTAAGTATCAAAAGGGCAAAGAGATTTTATGGATTTGGTGGATTTGGCTCTTTGAATGCTAATTTGGTGGGGGTATTTTTTTTTTTCTTTTTCTTTTAGTAGTGTTGCTGCTGTCCAAATGTACACCTTGAGTGACCGTCGACGGTGGAAGCAGCACTGCCAGTTGCTGGGCACCTTGGGCCGCGCGCACCTGGAAATTTTGGCAAGCAAGCAACATGAGAAGAAGAAATTAAAGGCAAAAGAAAAAGAGCGAAGAAAAAAGATGGTGTAGATTGAAGTGAAAAAAGATGAGAAAAAGGAAAAAAAATGGAAAAAAAATGGAAAAAAAAAGGAAAAAAAAAGGAAAAAAAAAAAAATCCTGGAAGTGGGCTGGCTTTGGTTAATATTTAAACTTACGAGTAGTGCTTATATTCGGCTTATGGGGCCGTATAGAGATCAGGCCACCCGGCAAAACTTAAACCGTTTTGGGCCGATCCTGATCGTCGGATGAAAAAGTGAAAGGGTCGTCATCTGCGTACCGAACCAATGCGCAACCTAGCACGTTGCTTGCTGCGGCCGCTTATTAGCAGCGAGCCGTATGAGCAGCGAGCCGTATGTTCGGTACGCGGCTGCAAGGATTCATTTCAAAGTACCCACTGAAAAATGGAAAATCAGGCTTTTTAACTTTTTAATGGATTTATGGGGAAGGAAACGAAGTTGTGACTTAACAACAAAAACCGGATGGAGTGTTCAAAATCATCAGTTTTGTTACATAAACTTTGATTTCCGGTTTTACTTGCCAATTCTTGCCTTTTGTATTCTGAAAGGAGCGATGACAACGGTTTGACGTTTATTTTGAATGAAATTACTTGAGTTCAAGCCAATCCTCTCGCCTTTTTGACATGGCACTGTGCTACTGCGAAACTCACGGGAGTGATGCAGCAAATCGTAGAAGGGGGAAGAAATCTGGAAAGACGTGGAGTTCCCCCATCTCAAATGAATCAATCAAAAAAAAAAAAAGAAAAAAAAAAAAAGAAAAAAAAAAACTGAAATACTTAGCATTGATCAATATCGTTCAATTCGAGAAACGTACCTCACCCATCAAACGACGCTGGAACGAACACACCAGATCATGGCAGTGCCGGCCATCACTCTTGATGGAACCTTTATCACTTTGAACTGTCCAGCTGTACTACCAAGTTTCAGCCCACTGATAATTGAATCGGTCAAGGATAAAGCACAATAATGTATTTTGTTTCATCAATTTCATTGCATTGGTATTACTGCTAAGCTTAAGAGCACGTGACCAGGAATGCCTTTACATGGTTATGGTGTTTTATTTCTGTCCATTGTTTTAATTAGACAGCACTATAATCTGCATCATTACGACGAATGTGTTCGCCATTACGAATAACGTGTTCGCTTCCTCACCTGCTTCCCATCTATGGCTCTCCTTGTCATAGCAGCAACTTACATGCGCGGACTCATAAGCGTATACTCCCACGAGGCTACACACACTAGACACAGTAATATCATTAATATGCACATAGAGGCACAAGAGAAAACAGTCCTACTTCCTCACTTCAGGGCTGCATTACCAGCACAAGGTGTGTTTCATCTCAATCGATTTTTTATTTTTCTTTTTATTTTTCTTTTTATCATTTTTATTTTTATTTTTATTTTTTTACTTCTTTTATCCTATTTTATCCTATTTTTTCGCAGCTTCTTAATTCTTATTTTTACCCGGACCACGCGGCTCACCTTTTATACCCGGCCAGGTGGTCTCACTCTCACTCATGGGTCTGATCACACAAGGAGGCCACAGGAGGCCACAGCATGTCAAATGCGTTTAATGCCACTGGATTGTACAACACCGGGCCACCACATCACAAACATGACCGTGTTCACTTGCACATCTTAATTCTTGTCTAATCTTTTCCCTCAATTTTTCTCCGCGCATTTCATTGATTGTTTCAGCGAGTGCAAAACAACTTTTCCATACCGAATGTGCTCGGGCTCGGACTTGAGATTACGGACCACGTTGCCCCGGGAGGCCATGATTTCTAAGAACATTCGACGACATTCCTCCCAGTTTCGCGGGTGCGGAGTGCACACAAGCGCATATGAGCTTATGGAGCACAACGCCCCGGCGAATTCTCACGCAACATCAAAGGGGGCAATCCAATTCTCCGCCCGCACCAGTATATAAGGACGCGATTTCTCAGCGCTTGGGGTTAAATTGCTCTTTTTTCAGGATTCATCAATTGACTTCTACACAAACAATTAATCACAAGTAATTCAAAATGGCTATCACTATTGGTATCAACGGTTTCGGCAGAATCGGTCGTCTCGTTTTGAGAGTTGCCCTCTCTAGAAAGGACATTAAGGTTGTCGCTGTTAACGACCCTTTCATTGCCCCAGACTACGCTGCTTACATGTTCAAGTACGACTCCACCCACGGTAAGTACGACGGTGAGGTGAAGTCCCACGACGACAAGTTGGTGATTGACGGACAAGAAATCACTGTTTTCGGTGAGAAGGACCCAGCCCAGATTCCTTGGGGTAAGGCCGGTGTTGACTACGTGATCGAGTCCACCGGTGTTTTCACCACATTGGAGGGTGCCCAAAAGCACATTGACGGTGGTGCCAAGAAGGTTATCATCACCGCTCCATCTTCCGACGCCCCAATGTTTGTTGTTGGTGTTAACCACGACAAGTACGCTGGTGAGAAGATTGTCTCCAACGCTTCCTGTACCACCAACTGTTTGGCCCCATTGGCCAAGGTCGTGGATGACGTGTTCGGCATTGAGGAGGGTTTGATGACCACTGTCCACTCCATCACCGCCACGCAAAAGACCGTTGACGGTCCATCCCACAAGGACTGGAGAGGTGGTAGAACCGCTTCCGGTAACATCATTCCATCTTCTACTGGTGCTGCCAAGGCTGTCGGTAAGGTCATTCCTAAGTTGAACGGTAAGTTGACCGGTATGTCTTTGAGAGTGCCAACTGTCGACGTGTCTGTCGTTGACTTGACCGTCAGATTGAAGAAAGCCGCTTCTTACGAGGAGATCTCCGAGGCCATCAAGAAGGCCTCCGAGGGTGAGTTGAAGGGTGTTTTGGGTTACACCGAGGATGCCGTTGTCTCCACCGACTTCTTGGGCTCCAGCTACTCTTCGATCTTCGACCAAAAGGCCGGTATTTTGTTGTCGCCAACCTTCGTGAAGTTGATCTCGTGGTACGACAACGAGTACGGTTACTCCACCAGAGTCGTTGACTTGTTGGAGCACGTTGCCAAGAGCTCGTAACTATCCAACAAGCTCTAGTGCCCTTGGGCTGTGAGGCTTAGAAAATTCTCTAGGAGAAGAGTATATAAACAATCTGATGAACATCTGATGACACTTGGAATAGTACCAATGTAGATTACACATCGATCAAACCGGACTTGATCATTGCACGCCAAACGCCCGGTTTAACGGGAAGCGAGGGTTTCTTGCTACAGGCATTATTTCATGGATACCACCCATGATTTCCTACACCGTGTCCCGGACCAAGGTTTCAAGTGCAAAAGTATGGGTCAAAAAAGGTATTTCGTTTGATTGAAATCGATGTATATCTATATATTTATGAATATTTTTGTTTCTTTCGTCAAATAACTTGACTTTGAAACAAGTATGCTTCATTTCAAGTCCTTTCATCTCATCATTATACCGCAAGACTCGTCTTGATTTTCGTTCTCAGCATCCTCTTCCGACAAATTACAAAATCCTCGTCCGAATCAGTACTTTCGTTGCTTGGACCGGTTTGGAATAGGCTTATGATATCACCCGTTTTTCTTTCAGAACTCAAACTAAGCGTTCTTTTGCAGCTTTGTACGAAAGACAGCTGGAAGTGCTTCGTTGATTTTTTTTTAAAGTTTAAGCCTATTTGAAGGGCTTTCTTTGAATTATTTCTGATATCGGCAAACTGAAGTATGGCTACAGGGTAATCTAATATCTTAATTCACTTTCGATGGTGCAATTTTCATGCAGAGGCACGAGGATGTGGACTTGTGAAGAGAAAGGAATTATGCTTTTAGTCGATTTAAATCGACTTACAACATTAAACATGATATTTCTTCATCAGGAGTTTGCATTGAATGAAGGCAAAACCTTTATATACCGGAGAGACTGAAAAAAACGCCGGCTCATAAAATAACCAGACATGCGGCTAATGAAGACCTTTTCTCCCATAGTTAGGATCCGACCCACCCTTGACGCGACTCCGGCTTACAAGGTGTCTGGTTTCTCCAGGTCTTCCAGTATTCTCTTTTTTGGCGATCGCTGTGTGTGCTTGTATGCACACCAGTCGGCTCAAACACAAAACATCCAGCACCAACCGATCGAAGTAATTCCTCCATTTATATGCCCTTAATTTCCAGCTCGTCCCCAATTATCTTCTAACTCACTGATATCATGGATCTATCCTTTCTTCGAGATACAGCTTTTCGCGTTTTTCGATTGAATACTTACCCCACGTTATCTGCATCGCACACTGAATTTATTGCTTCCATAGTGGCACAATACATTTTTACAAAGTACACCAACAGCAACAATGACTTGATTCCGCGGTTCAAAAGCGCCGAAGATGTGAAAGTCCAAGTCGAGAAAGAAGAAACAGAGCTTGCAGGCGTAAAAATTCTACATTTGTCGATCGTACACGGCCTGGCAATCCAGAACGTAGTGTTTCTTCAGAAAGGCACTCGAAATCTTGCCCTAATTGGCTCGCCCCTGCCTCTTTTCATGGTGGAGGTTTTCGAGAGTCTTGAACTAAAAAAGCCGTTGGCGCTTAAGTGGCAGCATATCCGGTCTGACACTATTACCCGGTATGTAAACAGCCTAGATAAGCTTGTCTTAGCAGATAAAGAAGTATTGGGCCAAATCGACCTCATTTTCGCCCCAGAGGACCCATTAACAGCGAACTCATTAAGGGAGGTGGCAGTGTCTTTTCCCAAGGAGGATACTCAACAGATTTTCCACAAAGATGGTCCACCTTTGGATTGCTTGTATGAGTGGCTAAAAAGTACCACCACATTGAGGTTTGAGAGTCTCTACCTCACCAGTTTCTCCAGCCAGTTGGTGACGCTCAAAGACCATACTTTTCTCTTGCTGTGTCCAGTAGACTCGCTATTGGGGGACGTTTTGGCGGCCCTTGTAGAAACGATGGACACGTGATGATAAACACATGGTCTTATGCTAAGGTACTATACAGATAATAGACCACACGACGGTCAGTATAACGAGCACAAAACCCGCCCAGATGACGCCGGAGTGCGAGGGCGGAGACGGCTCAAACCGCTGGAAGTTCAAGTTGATGCTCGTCATGGTAAACATGAGCGAAGAAAGAAAGCCCAAAGCGAGAAGAACAATCACCAAGAAGTTGTCCATGAGATTGAACTGGGTGGCCTCGTCTACCATGTCGAATAAGGAATATAGAATGCCAATGTCGATGCCGGAAATGAAGATGGAACTGAAGCAAAGAGAGAAGTAGAGAAGTGAAAGAACGTAGTCGTAGTCCTGTACGAGCTGGGCCTGGAAATCGTTGGCTTTGTCGAGATACGTAGGATCCTCGTTGATGGAGTCGTAGTAGCAGTTATGGTCTGGTGTAGCCAACGACTCGTATGGATTGTTTGAATTGTGTGGATCCAGTGGTTTGAATGGCTCGTATTGGGGTGATTTGGAGGTTGTATTATCAACGTACCGAAGAAGGTTCTTGGTACGGTACATGAAGCGAATAAACGAAAGAACCACATTGTTTAAAAAATTCTCCTCGAGGTCGTTGCGGAGACAGAGGTACGCAATGTACGTATCGTCATTGTTACTTTCGTTGTAGTGGTCCAAATCGGGTATTTTTTTCATTTTGTTTGTTGTTTGCGCCAATATATCCTCGTGCACATTGTAGGGGTTCTCATAGTGCTCCATATTGGCCTCGTGCATGGACTTATACGACATTTGCCTGTTGAGAATAACGCGGGTCTTGTCCTGGATTATCACACCATCAACATCGTGCTGATTATTACTGGTTTCGATGTTTTCGTAGCTCTTGAGCAAGTTCACATTAAGGACACGTGTATAGTGGTTGTTGGGCTCTGAAGGGATCACGTTGAAGTAACATGAACGCATGTAGTCAAAAAGCCGGAAGTTCTTATAAAGATGCACTGATGTGGTTTGCAATAAGTTCTGGATCTTGCCCGGAAGCTTCTTGAGTGTGATGGCCCGGTACTTGCTCTGCAAGATATTGTTCAGTATTTCCGTGGTCAAGGACGTCTCGAAGTTGTGCAAGTTTGAGTCGTTGGAGTAGATACTGAAGGTATTGAAAGGAAACATATCCATGCCCGTCTCGTCGAATGAAATTGCATCGAGGACGTGGCATGAAGTATAGATCTGCTCGTCCAATGCCATGTAAAAGTTGTCCTCATAAACTCGGGGGTCATCGACAGAATACGCCACGGATTGGTACCCAATAGAAGCGGGTGAAATCGAAAGGTGGTCGCTTTGTCCAGGGACGGAATTTCCCTGGCATTTGGCCCCTTTTGGTACAAAGTACCGCGTTCTGTCCATGACCAATCGGAGAGAAGGGACAGCGTCACTTTCAAGTAAGGCAGTCACGGCTGCTTTCGTCATTTGCAGGAGATTATCGTCGTCCAAATAAGCCTCGATATTAGTGGCAAAACGGTGTCTTTGCACCTCGCTTTTGGAGTTGCAGAGTGATAGCACACTGTTGACCACCAGATTCGGAAGGCAGCAGTACGAGTACTTGCGTAGGCCACCTGTATAAACAGCAACAGCAGATACAGGGGAGTCTTCGTACGAGACAATCCACGACGGGCTCTCGTCACGCGAGCCACAAGTAAAGTACACCACTGATACCTTGCATGTGTCGGTAACCTTGGGGATGTTCAAGTACACGTCCAAACTCAAGCTGACGTCGTTTTTGGACGCCACATCCCTTGGAATAAGGCTATGTAAAGAAAAGTTCTTTTTGAGCGCTGCCACGAGGTCAAAGCGAGCAGTCAGGCTGATTTCAAGGTCGAAATTCACATCGAGATTGACGTCTTCAGGTGCCGAAGCGGACGAGAATAACGACGTCCGTAATGATCCCATGCTGGACGCGGAAGTGTTCTTTTTGATCCTTCCAGGCCGCACAACTTGCGGCTTTTTGCGTAGAAGCTCGTGTAAGAGCTGCAGTTCATGGTCCACGTCAGCAAGTAGATACAGAAGGCTTGCTGTGAGCTCCAGCGAGTCGAAATTCATGAACGAGGCCTTGTTTGAATAAACGTTCTTGGAGAGAGAAGCAATAAACTGCGAACCAACGGTCTGGTCAGGATAGTGCTTAAGAAACTTCTTGAATATCTTCTTCACGGCAATCTTCTGCACAAGAATGAACTTGTTAAGTTTCCGGAGATCAATTGAAACCTCGTTGATGAATCTGTAGTGGAGTGAATCCAAGCTCTCGAGCTTTGCTACCACCAGATCATTGCTTGCCTTGATTCTGGCGAATTCCCGTGCGTCGGCCTTGAGTTTACGCGCCAACTCGCCCAGTTTAGTCGAAATAAATAGATCAAGATCCTCAAAATTCTTGAGAAACCTGCGTCGGAGGCCCCTGAGGTCAGAAGATTCTGCTAGTGTTGCCTCACGAATGTGCTTTTTGAGGTCATTGTAGTTGAGATTGTAGTCCTTCCATTCGGGGATCGAAAGATGAGCCAAGTTCTTGCCGAACTTCATGCAGAAAACAGGGGGATATGAACGGGAATACTTACCAGCCGAGTGAATGAGGTAGTGGCTGTAACAAGAAGATTTTCTCGTTCCAGTCAGTGAACGAACCTCGGAGTGATAAGATTAGGAAAACGCTCACGTGAGCATGAGCGAAGAGACGGGCGGGCAGGCGGCGAGGCCGTATATGCCGTTCAACCGAAGGAACTGCACATACTCGGAGGCTTCTTGCTTTCTCACGCGGGTTTGTCTGTTTATCTACAGGCAGAACGCTGCATGATCGGTATCGCGTGGTAGTGTAGATACAATTGGACCGACTGATAAAGACGTGGCTCGGGCAAACGCCGTGACGTTTTGAAACGAGGGCGGGGAAAATAAGATATACTTCGGCTTGAAGCCTTTTTCTTTCTAATTGCGGTAATGTTTTGGGAGGCCACTTTGAAAATGATT
Organism: Metschnikowia lunata; assembly: GCA_030583235.1. Classification (NCBI taxonomy): domain Eukaryota; kingdom Fungi; phylum Ascomycota; class Pichiomycetes; order Serinales; family Metschnikowiaceae; genus Metschnikowia; species Metschnikowia lunata. Next base: position 87,576 of record JAJMHP010000046.1, read on the forward strand.
TGGTGTCCAATAAGGTATTTTCTCATGGACTTGTGGTGTACTGATACTGTCCCAGACACGAGTTATTTGCCTGCTTAAAGAACTTATTTTTCTTGATTTGTTGTCTCATTTAGACTTGAACCTTGCTTCGTTTCTGGCTCTAGTTGGCCGGTTTCTTTATTGCATCCGAGTTCGACTCGATTACTTACTTGAAAGAAAGAAAGAAAGAAAGAAAGAAAGAAAGAAAGAAAGAAAGAAAGAAAGAAAGAAAGAAAGAAAAAAAGAAATCAGAGATAGGGAACGGAAATCTGCTCTGAAATCCAGGAAATGATTCAAATTCCTTTCTTATCCTTGTAATCACTAAGAGTCCTGTGGTCAAAAGAGAGGAAGTAGGACGCCACAGTAAACCTTCGAATTTGTAAATTGAGCCCATCTCCTGGAACTGAAATTGTACTCCCCTGTATTATTTTTGAAACAGAGTTTCCATTTCCGGTCTACTACTCTACTATCGGGGTATGGTCTTGATGATATCTCTTTAGCCCGTGCCCTCATTTCCGCATCGAGCTGCGTGCGTGCGGCAATAGACTTGCACAACGATAGCCCCTAGTTATCTTCGTCTTGCTTGAGTAGTAACCGTGAAAGTGTCCGTCGATTTTTTTTTCTTTTTCTTTTTCTTTTTCTTTTTCTTGTTTAACTTCAAAGGTAAAGCGGTGTTTCCTGGCGTTTTCTGAGATGCTAATACCGTGGATTCACATGCGGCTGGTGAATAATATACTCTGTCGAATTCTGAATTTGAGTGCTCGTTTGGGTTACCTGACCTTTTATGGAATTCATAAAGAAGCGGGAGAGAAAGCTATTTGCAGGAGGGGTCAGATAAAAGTCTTTTGAGTCCTTTTCTCAAACTCATCAGACGTTTGTATCACTTTGTCAAAAGAAAAAGATTTCAAACCTGGGTTCTTGAGGTTGTGTATCTTCGGGATGCAAACATGTCTGTCATGTCCTAAATTCATTTGTGGGGAGCTAACGCGGTGTGCTAAGTTTCGGCCCAGGCTTGACTATTTAGATTTCAGAAAGCTACATTTTAGGGATTTCACGGGTAAAAGGGTGGCAACAAAGCTTGACCTCTTTTCTAACCACCACGAGCTTTTCAATCAAACAAGAACACCATATATACACAGAGCCACGCCAAAAAAGGTTCGCCCGCGATTCCAAGCGTGGAATGGAAATCTGCTTGCCGAAAGACCTGTTTCAGTTCAGTTGGGTTTCACTTGTTGAACGGGCAAAAGTCCCGGCAAGAGGTCTTGAGAAAAGTATAAATGCAACTCATTTTCTAGAGAGAAAAGAATCTATCATGCTATCTTCAACCGAACTTCACAAGCCTTTGAAATGAGATTATCCATCTTTCTCCCATATCTTACATTAGCGTGTGCCTACGACATTATCAGGGCGGGAATAATGTACGTGTCAAAGGTCGAAAACCGGCCTTCTCGGCAGAATTTGATAACTGACGGAAAACGGCTACTTGTTGCCAGTGAGGGTTCCAGATTTGATTACCATTCCGAGGGGTCTATAAGGTTAACTGGCACAAATGAGTACTTGGCGATAAATGACGCTGGCCAGGTAGTGGTAGTTGACAAGCCACATTTAGGATTTCTTTTGACCCGAGAAGGCAGAGCCAGGACAAGAAAACGCTTGTCGTACAAGGGTTCTACCACATTCCAGATGTTCGAAGATAAGCTGATTTCTTTCAATGCCAGTAATGAGGAGTCAGTGAATATTCTTATCACTTTTCAGGACGTCAGTATTGGCCGGTGAAAACGACATGCAAGTCAAACAACCATCGAAGAAAAAATTGTGAAAATGTCAATGAAATGATAATCAGCCTGTTTGAAGAAAAGGTATTACAAATGTGGAAATATTTGTCCAGTGAGCCCAAGTAATGGTTGCAATTCTTTTCAAGTGAAGTACTGTGGAATTTAAACAGGATTTGACTGTTTCCAGCCAGGACAACTTTGGCCGAAATAGACACAAGCTAGGAATCTGGCCGTATATGAAAATAACGTTCTTCCGTTGGCCTAAGAGTACTTTCAAGTAACTGCCAGATCCTCATCAAAGCATGTCGTAGTGAAAATGAAAGCGTACCGTGTTAATGATTGCTGTGAAGATTTGCACTCATACAAAAAAGAAGACTACTCGAAGAGCCTGGCTCTAATCAATGGAGGGGTGCGCTTGGTGATTTTCGTTGTACCATTTGCTTGTTGTCCAAAATGGAATCTATAAACCTTACCCAGGGACCAGTAGGCTGCATGGGAAGTATCAAGCAAGTACGGCATACCATTTAAAGAAGGGGCGTGGATGTTTGACTTGGTTTTTGTTTTTTACTGTCATATTTGGAGGTGACTATAGAAATCACCAATGTGTGCCGTTAACAAGTATGGAGATAGTCCTAAATGCCACTAACAATGTCCTTTTTATTTTTGGACAAACTTGTAGTACTGTCATTTGTTGACTTTTCCGCATTGGAGGGATCGTGGTGCGACGAAGTTGAAGTGATCAAGGCACGAGCCACTATGTCGGAGGAGAAAATTCTTCACCCTCGCGCAAGCTAGGAAATGAAATGATTTTCTTTTGAGTGAGCGAATTTAATACAAAGATAACTATAGGCTGTTTTTGCCTAATCAGCTGAACTATCTATAACATTGTTGCAGTAGATACTACTGAAACACCAGTCACATGGTTCGCTTCTGACACATCGTTGTCATAAATCCCAACATCAATCAAAACATATACGGCGAAACATGTGCTATCCTGTGGTGGTGCGCCTATGTCTGTATGTCGTTTTCATATCCGGTTGACTATTAAGTCTGGGCTCACAGCTAAGTGAAAAACTCCAACAATTAACTGAAGAATACGGGAAAATGCATCTTAAATACTGGAGTGGAGATCGCCATGTCAACATGTCGCAACCACACACACACACACACACACACACACACAAACAAGGAGATTTTACATAACTGCCCAAATCCAAAAACAGAGATGTCCGACTATCTGACCAATATTTTGCTATATCTTCAACTACCTTCGTGGAGGAGAGCTCGCTTATGAGGTTTCTCACATTATCCTACAAATCCCAGAACAATATAAGCAACGGGCAAGGGATGACAATACGGTTTCGACCTGCTTCGGAAGTGACTCTAGCGATTTTCCGTCACTATTTCATCTGCTATTTCTTAACTACAGCTTGAGGCTGTGCTTTTTCAACCAGGCTATGTACGGCCAAGATCAGAAAGAGAGGTGTGCATTGTATTTGCCTTTGTTCATAGAATAAGTTGTATCCGTATTCTCTCTCAAAGCACCTGGGGAAGCTCTGAGAAAGTGCCTGAGAAGTCCCCGTTTGGAATTCACAAATTGAAGAGTTAAGGGATGGTATCGTAACTGATGCAGTGCATTATCCCAAGAACCGATAAAATGACCCCTTGTGACTAGGTTGAAACCCCACACTAGAGAGCACACTCGTGACCTCTTCCTGTGGCAACATTTGTGATCTCATTAATACATATAGCGTGGTCCTGATGCTATTGTGTTTAATGCCGTTTTTGCCTCCCCATACAATACCCAGTCTGGAGCCATAATGACCCAGTTTGATATTGCGACAGAATAAAAAAAACCGTCGGACTACTGGAATAAGTGGATGTCGATATTCTGATCTTTTCTCGGATGCTGCATTGGGCTACTTTCATTTGCTAAGGCACTCATGGAACGCCAAATTTAGAATTGAAGTAAAAAAAAAAACAGCCCAATATCCCGAAATAAGGACATGGAAAAGAGAACTTGGGCGCTGTATGAAGCTGTATCGCCGTTGATGTACAATGAAAGGAATTCTCTCTGCACCTCAGGTACATGCACCTCTTTCCGTCTGTTTTTATTACTTTTTTTCTTTTTTTGTTCTTTAATGGCCATCACCGAAAAATCACTTATAAGAGAGGCTTGGGTCGGTCTTCAAAGAAAAGAAAAAACAAAAAAAAAAAAAAAAAAACTCAAATATCAAAGAAATATTCACGCCATGTTTTTAGCTTCAGCCGTTTTCTTAGCCGTTTTCTTAGCCGCGTGGAGGTTTGTGAGCAGTGAGACCGTACGAATGGGTGAGATGTACATATCTGAGCTTGACGGCAAGACTGCTTTTAGGGCCATAGCCATAAGTGGTGACACTATGCTTGGCAAGAGTGGAATGTCTGTTTTTTTATTTGATGATGGTGGTACCATAACCTACCTCCACAAAGGGACATATGTGAACTGCCAAACAGATGTTTTGCTTGACCAAAAAACCTCGCTTTGGGTTTTCTTTGAAAGATACTGAAGGGTCTGAGAACTTGAAAGCCTTGGAGTTTGAAAACGACGAGAAATTCTTTCTTTGTAAAGATGGTCTGATCACTCACATGAAGACCAACTGCGCAGGTGCTCGGAGTGCCAAGATCACCTATCGGGGTTTAATTTGAGTTGAGTTACCTTAGGACCTCAGGTCATGGATGTTGGATTTACAGGGTTCTGTAATTCTCGATGATTGATTGAGGTCGAGGGGTCTTGCGAAAGATTTTATCTATAGTTTGTCTATTTCTCGAAAGACATTTATTTTGACCCAACTAATATTTCTCGTACTCTTGCCTGAACATGCGGCAAAAATTTGGAATATATATGTCTGGCCACACGTGCTCACCAGTAGTTATATTCACTTTTACTACTATATCACTACACAACCGAACAGCCCGACCTGTATTCACAGGGGGCTACAAAAGAATACTTTACCCCATCAAGCGTAGATTGCTCTTTTCTTGAAACATATGTAGACATGTTTGGGGAAAACCTATGTTGTCACTTACCGCGCTAATGTTACAGGCCATTGCTGGGAATATATCTCAAACGCAATTTGATGGGTTTTCGATTAAGAATAATTGTTTCAGCTAGCTTGCAAAGCAAGCGAATAATGTCCAACATTACTATCAGGAAGAAATTGACGAGTTTTTGGTTCAGCGGGATCAAAACGTATATTCAGTCAACAACAGAATCTTTACTCTGGAAATGAGCTTCTTTGCAGAGTAGGCGGAGTAATCCCTACAGATGTTCGTTTCAAAAGCAAAACTTGGAACACGAGACAAATGGCAGTCTTGTTTGGGTGAACATTGGTGACCAAAACGAGTTTCACGCGGTCCGAAAGAGGATAATGGGGAGTTGCGAGTATTTTGCGGGGGTTTATTTCTTGGACTAAGTTTGATTTTGGTATCACCGAAGGACTTCGTATTTGAGAGTTTGACGAGCGCTTTCATCATGTGTAAAAAAAAAAAAAAAAAAGAAAAAAAAAAAAACAAGTGAACATAAATGTTGATCATAAGAGGCTGGAGCCGACGCTTTTTCTGTCGTCCGGTAGGCAAATGCTACAGTGACCTCCCAGTGACACCTCGTTTAACTGTGTTGGTTTCTCCGAGCTAGGGGGCCGTGACTCATATAAGTGATTATGATCGGAGCACGACCCACTACGCTGACGGTGAAAATTCTTGAATATACAAGGATAGACGCAGGCTGCTCTATTATATAAGCAGCTGAACTATGTATAAGCATTGATGTAGTAGAGGATACTGAAAGGCCTGTCACGTGGTTCGCATCTAATATATCGCAGTCCTAAATTCCAACAAACTGACCCATCTTGAGGAGGACTGGCATAAGCCGCACGACATCAAAAAGGCAAAAAGGCAAAAAGGCAAAAAGGCCTAAAAAGAACGAGGTTATTACCATACAAGAAAATTTATGTGTGGCATTAATTTTCGAAATGTTCAAAAAAAAACAATCAATTAAAGTTCTTCGCAACAAAAAGGTCTCAAATCAAAACGGCTCCATAGAAATTGTAAACTTTCATGAAACACTACAGTTGAGGTCTCTTAAATCAGCCACAGCCTCCATTTTAAAAGGTGCAATTCACAGAGCTTTCACTACGCTTCCAATAGTACATCAGAGATATGACTTGATTAATTCTGTAATTCTCATATATTCATGTTCAGCTTCAGCACGCATATTCTTGACAGCTTTTTAAGCACACACCGATCCCTTTTTGACCTCCTAGAGATATCTTTTCCAAAACAAAAACCCCATCAACTTTGAGCGTCTTGTAAATCATGAAATATTCATTCTGGTTACCCGCCTTGACTTCGGGCCATCACTGTGGGTGCAAGGGTGCAGAAATGACTACCAACACCGATTAGAATTTTACCTGATGTTGTAGGGTGGATATGGCGCGATTTGCAGCAATTAAGCAGCGAGCGAGGCAATTCAATTCCCAGGGTTGAATTCAGAGAGCAGAATGACTCCTGTAAGGGATCTGAAATATGAAAGGGCGTATGTTTGGAGATTGGAGTGGGAAGTGACACTTTGAGAAAAAGAACGAAAAATAGTAAAGAGAACGAAAAAGAGTAAAGAGAACGAAAACATCGAAAAGAGTATACCCTCCTTTTGCCTACAAATTGCTTCTGCTGCATCACTAATAGTTCACATAGAGTCATGAGCAATTTGATGCTACAAACCACCAAGTTCCCCTCTTTTCAAAGCTGCGTAGCATTTCCTTTTTCGTCAACAGCTCCGTAGTCATATCAAACCGCAAGTTTGGAAATTGTATATGCTTTTAGCTTGATCATTGCTCGACTAATTTCTTGCCATTTAACCATGTCACGTGCGGAATGCTAACCTGTCGCATAGTAAAGCACTGCTCCCAACAGCAATTACGAGATCTGGGAGAGTGTATGTGACCACACCTTTCAGAACTATCTTGCTCTGCCAAGATTTATGATTTCCGGAGTCTATCAACAGAAAGATCCCAAAGTGGAATCAATCATTAGAAGGATTAAAAAGGAAATCCGTGCAAAGATAAAACCCAACAACATCTCTCTCAAGCACCGAGGATCTCTTATCATTCCGCCTCCACACATCTGCATTAGGCACCGCACCCTTGCAGCCAATAGGCACGACACGCATTAAAATTACCCGTGAGCACGTGAGATCACTCAATCTTCGCAGCCAGGCCAAGTGCAGGTTTATCGGGATAAACATGCTTCGGCCTCCGGAGTCACTAATAAAAGCCCAATATTTCGTAATGCTTGTTTTCTGTGCTAGAATTATTCATTTCAAGTGTTTCGTTATCTTTGGCTGGTAGCCCTTTCGTATTTCTGACAGTACGAGCCACGCAAAGCTAGTGAATATAGTAAGTGTTCAAACAACCCCAGTCCGCGGAGATAGACTTAGCCAGCCTTCTTTGAATACAATAAAGGGCAGTCAACTGTGAAACTCCTCGAGTGTCACAAATCTGAAAATGGGCGTTTCGCAAACCGAAGCGGTGGCCTCCGTGATAAATCACTTAAAAGCCCCGCTTTTCGCCACCCAGCCAACAAAAGGCCTGAGGTCAGTGTTTTCTCAGTACGTGCCTGAATATTTTCCGCTCGTAGATTCGAACGAGCCGTTTTCGTTGATTGCCGCCTACATCGACGAGACCACAACTGAAAACGAAAATGAAGAGGCAGAATCACTGAAAAATGCCGTTTTTGTTGCGACAGATTCCTTAACGCTTTTCAAAAACTTGCCGTTTTTGTCGTTGGCTGCGTATAAATCGAACCCTATTGTTGTGAATGTGGAAATCGTCTCCTTCGATTACGATATAGTGACGGCCTTGACAGATTCCAATTTTACGGTTCTTGTGTCACAAACTGCTAGCGATGCGTTTGTTTTCGCCCAGGCAGCACACGCTATCGCCAGTTTCGAGCAGAAAGCCGTATTTCACTTCTATGCGCCTTCCTCAATATCTGAAAGCCTCAAAATCACGAAATTTTCAGACTTAGCCGCTGACAGTGTTGAGTCTGTGGGTGAGATTCTCGAATACTACAACATCAAGCCATTTCTGGCTCTCAACCAGGCGTCGAAAGCAAAGGATGCGCTTGTCTTTTTGGGTCAGGTAACCCATAATCTCATAGGCGCTGCTACGTCTCAAGATGCGTTGTTGTATGTCGTCAACGTGTTCCATCCGCTATATTTGCAGAAGTTGCTCTCGCAGATCCCAGCTTCTGTGAATTCATTGACTTTTGTCGAGCAGTCGTTCAAAGTAACGTCCTTTTCGCCATTGCTTTTGGAATTTTTCAAAAACTACTCCTCCCACCAACATTTGAAGAACTTCAACAAAGTTGTGGGCGTCAAATTGGGCCACGTGAGCGCAGAGAAAACAAGGGTGGCTATTGCCAACTTGTTAGCCAATACCAGATCGGACAACCCCACCCAGAATGTGCTTTTTGGTAAAACGGACGAGTTATCAACTAGGGCATTCCAACAAGGCCTCAAGCAAAAGGCCGAGGGCCAGAAAAAGGTTTTGGATTTGGAACAGGCGTACACTAAGGTGTTGTCGCAGGTGAACGAGAACTCAGTGATTTTGAACGACTACTCAGACAAGAGCGTGGGAGCCCAGTCCAATCCTGAGTTTGGGTTCGGCGCGTATTTGTACTCGCAAACTCAAGCCAAAGCTTTGTTCCACTTAGTCTCAAAAGCCGTACGCAAAAAGGCGTTCAGCTCCTTGAACAACGATAAGTTGATTGAGCTCTTATCGCAATGGCTTGTGGCATTTCAAGAGGGCAAAAAATTTAGCCATGTGGACGAGCTAGTTTTGATTTTGAAGTCCGATGACTCCACACCGGCCCAGGCGATCCTTGAGTTGAAGCAGTACTTGGAAATCCAATCAAACTGGTTGGTCGGTTCCGATGCATGGTCGTACGACTTGGGTGCCTCTGGAGTTCACAGCGTGATCTCGCTGGGCCATAACATCAACATGTTGATTATCGATTCAGAGCCCTACTCGGCCAAAAAAGCCACCTCCATCAGAAAGAAGGATGTGGGGTTATACGCCATGAATTACGGTAACTGTTATGTGGCGTCCATTGCCATTTACTCCTCGTACACCCAAGTGTTGCAAGCGTTCATCGAGGCCGAAAAGTTCAACGGCCCTTCTGTTGTGTTGGCGTACTTGCCTTATGAGACGGAGTCTTCTGATGTGTTGAGCATCTTAAAGGAAACCAAGTCTGCTGTGGATACAGGGTACTGGCCTTTGTACAGGTACGATCCTAGTATTGAGGACGATGGACTCCGGTTCAAACTTGACTCGTCTGCGTTGAAGACTCAGTTGAAGGAGTTTTTGGACCGTGAGAACAAATTGACCCTCTTGGCCAGAAAAAATCCAGAGCTTCTGAGAAATTTGACTGCTTCTGCCAACAGCGAGGTGAAGAAGCTTCAAAAGAAGGTGGAAGACGAGTCTTTCAAGCAGTTGTTACTGGGATTATCTGGCCCTCCTTTGACCATTGGATTTGCCTCTGATGGCGGGAATGCCGAGGCTGTTGCTAAGAAAATAAACAGACAAGCTTTGGGCAGAGGGTTGAAGTCGGTTGTTCTCTCGATGGACGAGATTGCTGTGGAGGACTTGCCTACCGAGACAAATGTGATTTTGGTGACAGCAACTGCTGGACAGGGAGAGATTCCTAATAATGGAAAGGCCTTCTGGGATGAGTTGAAGCAGTCGCAAGACTTGGACCTTTCCGGAGTGAAATTCTCCGTGTTTGGCTTGGGAGACTCCAAGTACTGGCCGCGCAAAGAGGATAAACACTACTACAACAAGCCGGCACAGGACTTATATGGCAAGTTGAAGTTGTATGGTGGAGTCGAGTTGGCGGAGTTGGGATTGGGCGACGACCAAGATCCAGATGGCTACAATACTGCGTACGACGAGTGGCTCCCGAAGATCTGGAAGGCCTTGGGCGTGGACAATGTGGAAGGGGTAGAGGAGCCAAAGCCTTTGACCAACGAAGATATGAAAATCCAATCGGACTTTTTGAGAGGAACTATCGCCGAAGGCTTGAAGGACGAGTCTACTGGTTCTATCTGCGCCGTTGACCAGCAATTGACAAAGTTCCACGGTATCTACATGCAAGACGATCGTGATATAAGGGACGAGAGAAAGGTCCAGGGTTTAGAACCTGCGTACTCTTTCATGGTGCGGTTGAGATTGCCCGGTGGCTTTGCTACGCCAAAACAGTATCTCAGATTGGACAAGCTTGCCGATACCCGAGGCAATGAAACGCTCAAGATCACCACCAGAGCCACTTTCCAGTTGCATGGTGTTGTCAAGCACAACATGAAACCGGCCATCAGAGGCATGAATTCGGTGTTGTTGGATACTCTTGCAGCATGTGGAGACGTCAATAGAAACGTCATGGTATCTGCACTTCCGGGTAATGCCAAAGTACACAGTCAAATAGCCGCAGACGGAGCCAAAATCTCCGAGCACTTGTTGCCTCAGACGACTGCGTACCATGAGATCTGGTTGGAGGGTGCTGATGAAGCTGATGAGCCTGGATACCAGGAAGCATGGGAGAAGAGAAAAACCGGGCCCAAAAAAAAGAAGACCATGGTGGCTGGAAATGCCTTGGTCGACTACGAGCCAAAGTATGGACCCACTTACTTGCCGAGAAAGTTCAAGGTCGTCATCACAGTGCCTCCCTTCAACGACGTGGACGTGTATGCTCATGACATTGGGTTGATTGCGATCGTTGAAAACAATGAAGTCATTGGCTACAATCTCTGTGCTGGTGGCGGAATGGGATCCACCCACAACAATGTTAAGACTTACCCTAGAACAGGGTCTATGATGGGGTTTGTGGCCAAGGATAAAGTACACCTCGCATGTGAAAGCATCATGTTGGTTCAGAGAGACAATGGAGATAGAACCAACAGAAAGCACGCCAGATTGAAGTACACCATTGACGACATGGGTGTTGACGTGTTCAAAAGAACAGTTGAGAAGTATTGGGGCGAGAAGTTTGACGACCCCAAGCCTTTCGAGATCAAAAGCAACATCGACTACTTTGGCTGGATCAAGGATGAATTGAACTACAACCACTTCACTGCTTTCATCGAAAACGGGCGCATTGAGGATACCCCCGACTTGCCGCAAAAGACCGGGTTGAAGAAAATCGCAGAGTACTTGTTGGAAAATAACCTTTCGGGAGAGTTCAGACTCACGGGTAACCAGCACATGGTGATCTCCAACATCGAAGATAAGGACTTGCCTGCAGTCAAGGATTTGCTTGCCAAGTACAAGTTGGACAACACCAACTTCAGTGGGTTGAGATTGTCTTCTTCGTCATGTGTGGCGTTTCCTACATGTGGCTTGGCCATGGCCGAGTCCGAGCGGTACTTGCCTGAGTTGATTACCAAGCTCGAGGAAGCTTTGGAAGAGTATGGGTTGAGACACGACTCCGTGGTGATGAGAATGACCGGGTGCCCCAACGGATGCGCTAGACCTTGGCTTGCGGAAGTGGCTTTGGTTGGAAAGGCTCTCGGAGCTTATAATTTGATGTTGGGCGGAGGCCACCACGGGCAAAGGTTGAACAAAATCTACCGGTACTCGATCAAGGAGGACGAGATTCTAGGTATTCTTAAGCCATTGTTTAAGAAGTGGAGTTTGGAGAGGAACGAGGGCGAGCCGTTTGGTGATTTCTGCATTCGTAAGGGCATTATCCAAGAGACGACCGAGGGTAAGTATTTCCATGAGGGGATTCCTGAGGAAGCATGAGCAATTTAGATTTTTTAAAGTTTGGGCACCGCCTGAGCATGTACCATGAGTGATTTAATTGTTATTTGATTATGATTCAAGTATGATTCTATGATCCTATGATTTAGTTACGATATTATTTTGATTTCAGTATGATTACAGTATGTTTCTATGATTTAACTATGATTAAAGTAGGATTAAAGTAGGATTTAACTTAATAATGATGTGATAGTGTTGAATATAACCAACAATTTGATGATTGTCCAGCATCTACTCGACTTATAATCGTTGTTTGGGCTAAGTTTATATTGTTCTTTAAGTTTGTTGACTATTTCCTTAACAAAGTCTTTTACCAATATCAACTGGATAAAGAACAACTTTCTCGTTTATATTGAAATCCACCTGTGTGACAGTTGATGTCACACATGGTGCCAGGCAAACCTACGACAATTGCTAACTCAAGTACAGGATCCGCCTATAGTGTTCTTATAAATATAACCTTAAGCTTATCTCATGCAACGAATGGGTTATTCGATTACGTTTGACATACTTCTGTTTAGTCCGCTAGTTAATTCGAAATGATCTTACAAGTTATCGAGTATTTAGCACATGAATCCCGATATCATGGCATAAATGTGAAAAGTTTCAGATCGAGCAAGAGCTGACTCTTTGCCTTGACGGATCGACCTGCCGAAGCAGGTTTCCACACACGTTACTTTGATCTTCACCCCAATTAAAACAGCATTTTGCCCTCTTTTGTGACCCGAAAAAGGCCACCGACTGTTTTGACAGGTATGGCAACAAGCTCATTTACGGAACACTCCCATAACTTCGTACAGGGTTAAAGAGATATTACAATAACGAAGGGTGGGGTAGTAGTGCCCTGCTATTTATATAGCAAATCAGAATCCCAGGTACTTAAAAGGGCAAAACATACTTGTAGAAAAGCCCTAACCAAGTCCGTTGCTGCCATGGCAAATAAGGTTTTATGGTGTGTCTTGGTTTTCAACAAAAGCATGAGCACAGCCCCAAGGCAAGAGTTACATCGGTCGGAATCAGTTAGAGAATGGTACTGGCAGTACTAAGGGAACGATTAAGGGATACGAAAAACATAAAAGAAAGAAAAGAGTATGTCTGATGTCTGGCGTATTTGATGAATAAACTCGCTATTTCACGCGATACACTGTGCAGCGATAGTGACACTTTTAAAAGATTTTAAGAATTTTTCGCAAAACACATCCCTTTTTTTATTCGATAGAAGAAGGAACTGAGTGAAAATTGAAAACACTGGCCTAGATATACCTTAGATTCTGAGACACTTCGCCCGGTTAATGAAATGAAGGGCCACCTCATGAAGGAGCTCGGAGAATGGTAGAATAGTGTTGACACAAGATATCTTTGTGGTTTGCCGAACTGACAATGTTACCTCTCGTTGAGAGTTAATTCAGTCTGGTCAATTTTGAAGGATTTATTATGCTTAAGTCAGCTCATTTAGGTATCTTGAAGTGATTTGAAATCCTTAGAAAGTAGGGTTGAGCTCCCTGAAAACTTGAAAATATGTTCATGGTATATGTGGCTCTTTTGTGATTATCTACATCATGCGAAAGAGTCCATTTTTAAGTTGCTGAAGCCTGCTTCTCCTCAAACGAACCGAAATCTTAGCACATGATATTTTTCTATCTTCCATCGATTGTCATCAAATATTAAGGCCCTTGTCCAAAGGCACCAAGTTAAATCCTTGTAGACTTTCTTTTTTCCTTGAGCAAGTTTCCCAATTAAAGTCTACCCTCAAGTAGTCCCCCATCAAGTGATGTTTCAAACTGGCAGATTCTCAGAGACGTGAGTTGACCTACTTGACATCTTCCCACCTTATTTCCTAGTTTCCAATAGCTTTTCTCGTGAATCTCGATATCGCTGCGATTGTCGGCGTTGCCTCTCTCTCAAAAGCCAATACGTGTCGGATCGGTACCGTGCGGACCGTCATGCTAACAGTTTTCAACTTTTTACACACCTTCTGTTCGGTGTCTCGCGCAGCTTTATCTGCCACACTACGGAGGCGTTTCACATGGCCCTCTTTTAGAGCTCGAAGCTCGTTCACCAAAAGTTCTTTTTGCTGCTTAGTAAGTTGAGTCATATCATTTAAAAATGTTGTTTTTCGTGTTTTTTTGGAGTTGGGGGTATTTACTTTTCGTGAAACGCGGTTGGATGGGATTTGAGGCTGTAGCAGTCGCGAAAGCGTGAGAGGGTGAGACTGGAGTTCAGACACTGGGCCCGTGATGCTCATTTGTTTATGAGTAATAATTTTTGGTGATATCAATGTTATCAGTGTTATCATATCGTAATAGAGAATACAGAAAGTTTAACAAAATAGTAAATCACCAACGCCAATATTTAGAGGATGCTTTGTGGAAATGTCTATTATAATATACAATTCCCCATGTTGGAGAAGAATCGTGTAAGGTCACGGGATCCACCACCGGAAATCCCTTCTCTCACTAAAAGTCTACAGATTTTTTGACCTTCTCAAATTATTTACCACCGTCAACTTAGCATGTACTTCGTTATCTTGAATCTTCTTTCAGTACGAGCTCAGACTTATTAAGAGGCCATGCTGACGTAGAATATACCCGGTAGATTGTAATGCGATGCTTTGCTGAAGTAGGAGAATATACCCAGGGCATCAAGGTTTTGGAATTCCAACGTTAATAGTTCATCCGGATTTCCAGAGAAGCCAAATCAAATTGCGCTGCCTGATGAGACTTATACTTTGAATGTTTTTCATATTCTTCTGATGTATTGTTAATTTCTGATGGTTTTCCTTATTCACAAGTATTTGGAAGAGATTGCAATTATAGTTGGTGGTTTTGTTTTGGCACGCATGTGATTTAAAGCACACTCGAATTGGCGCGATTCAATGTTATTAATGTCTTTATTCACATCTCAAGAATAAAATTTGGCCAACAAGAACTAGTTTGATTGGTTTCGATAATATCAGACTAGTTTTTAGTGGTCAATATTGAAACCGTTATTAGGATTTGTATGACTCTAGGAGAAAAAAAAAAGAGTGCCACAATTTCACATAAGTATATTATAACAATCGCTAATCACTAATTTCACTGCACTGGCCAGGCTGCGAATAGGCCTCTTTTAATTGGCATTCGAATGAATTAATTACAGAGGGTCACACAACAGAAAGAGGCCAATCGGGTAGAGTTAGAGAGTCAGATTACCCGCATTACAAGAAAAAAAAAAACAAATATTTTCAAACAAATGCCTGGAGTCAATGCCTTATGGCGTTCCTCAGATTAAATAAGCGTACTATCTTTTTGGAAAGGACTCTATGGGAGGTAATTAAGAGCTTTTTTCTTTTTGATGCGTGTTTAATTAGCGAACAAATAGATGATCTACTTATTCGAGAACCAAATAAGGAAAAAGTTCAGTAAACACTATATTTTCTCAGATTTAGAGTTCGTCGTACGTCTGCCATTGGCTATGCTTCTCAATCCGTATAGACCTTCCCCATGACGCGATAAAAGTCACCTAGCTTTTCCAAGTTCCAAAGCTTAATTTTCTATCTTTATGAAATAGAATTCTCGAAATTTATAAACCACCCTTAATTCTTTCATCATTACGTTGTTTTCTGCCTTCTCATGTGTACAACCTAGAATTCCTACCCATGATATTAGAGTCTCGCACGACCGCGGTCGCCTTCAGGATGTTCACATCAACTGGCACGCTCATAGTTAAGGGAACCACACTACAGGAGGCACTTCTCTAGACACACTTTAGCGTATCTTTGAACAATACAAGAAATACCTTGAGTAATACTCGCTCTTCCCAAAACCATATTAGATCTGGAACAAAATGGTGCTTGAAGCTACAATGATCGCGATCGATAACTCCGAGTTTATGCGTAACGGAGACTTCCTAACTACGAGGTACGATGCCCAGATCACGGCCATGGAGTTCATTTTTCAGAACAAACTAAACTCAAACCCCGAAAATACCGTTGGTTTGTTGTCGTACGGTGGGAGCGGACCCCAGGTCTTGTCCACTTTAACGACGGATTTTGGTAAGATTCTTTCGGGTGCCCACGGCACTAAAATTAGTGGCGACAACCACTTTTCAAGCGGGATTCAGGTGGCCGCGTTGGCATTGAAGCATCGTCAGAACAAAGTGCAAAACCAGCGCATCATTGCATTTGTCGGAAGTCCGCTATTGGAGTCAGAAAAGGAGTTGGAGAAGTTGGCGAAGAAAATGAAGAAAAACAATGTTGCCATTGATATCGTAAATTTTGGAGAAGAGCATGCGAACACGGCGAAGTTGGAGAAGTTTGTATCTACAGTCAACAACCACGACAACTCGCATTTGGTGACGGTATCTCCCGGTCCTAGGTTGTTATATGAGGTAATTGCCACGTCTCCAATTTTAGTCGAGGACGGTTTCGATGTAGGCGATTCTGGTGACTTTATGGGCATGGGCGGCATGGATGCCAACATGGACCCAGACTTGGCCTTGGCGTTGAGGTTATCGTTGGAAGAGGAAAAGCAACGACAAGAACGAGAGGCAGCAGAGGCAGAAAAGGCAGCAAAGGGCGATTTGAGCAAGATACAAGAGGAGGGTGCGGACGACAAGAAGGATGGTAACAAGGATGGATCAAACCCAGCGGCTTCGAGCTAGAAATCGTGTGTATTTGAGGAATTAAGGTGAGATAGAACTTTTTCCTTGCAATGTAGTGTTTGAGGGTGAGTGGGGATTCAGGAATTACAGTAGGTGTCGAATATACGGGCAGGATAAATGCTTGATGTTTGCTGGACTCATTTTGATCTTCGAGTGCTTGTAATTGACGTGTCGTGTTGTAGTCTTTTGAGAATTGCGAGGATTGGAGAGTGGAGACTTGAGAGACTATACATGTAGCACCAGGGTTAAAATGATATGGGAAGGCCAGGGCGAAAAAAAAAAAAAAAAGAAAAAAGAGAACTGGGAAGAGATAATAAAAGCAGTAATAACTTTAGGTGAATGAGCAAACTTTTGGTTATTTCAACTTCTCGTTGTGTTTGTGGTTTTTATATTAAAGCAAAACATTGGTCTTGACATCAACGATAGTGGCCTTCAGCGGCGCAGAAGAACATCTGGAGAGCCCGGATTTCTGTCAGGTTTACAAAATAATTTCTCCAGAAAGCCAAAATCATGAAAGGAGGCAAATTCTAGCTTCTTCTGCTAGGGTTTCCGTTAAGAACAATGAGTGACTTCTTCACTTTTTTTCTCTGGTCGAAATTGCGTGCATCCCCTGTGGGTAACACTAACGCCAGAATTAAAGCTGCGCCAAAGTTCTCGAGCCCAAGGTTTCAACCAACTTGTCTAAATTCTGGAAGATTCAAAAAAAGAAAAGAAAACAAAAAAACGTCTCGTTATGAGCAAAGCCGCTGATACTTAGTGACAGTGGGTCAATCCGGGATGAGAAGCACATGCAAACGATAACTAAAGACAGCCTATGAAATCTTGATTATCAATCTTTTTAATGGATGAAATCTGCCATATAATAATTGTTTCCCGAGTCGCTTATGCCAAATGAAACTTTCAAAGCTCTTCGTGTGAAGTGATTGATGCACATTTCCCCACACTTTGGGATTCGGCACACCCTCGTCGCAATACACCCGCGCCTTTTCCCTAACACATAATCCTGGCAAAGCACGAGACAACATTCTCTTCTCGTTTGAGGGAGAGTGTCTCTCTTTCTTTGAGAATAATTCATATCACTCAATACTCATTCAAACTAGAAATATGCTCCGGCAGGTATCTGAGGTGTTTGTTTTCCCTGTTCTCACATTTGTAGTGAACCACATCCCCACATTTGTCTGGGTGCTCATAGACTTTTTGCTCGACATCTGGATGTTTTGGTTTAAAAAGCTCTATAACATGCACCAACGCAGGGATGAACTAAAAGAGTCCTTGAAAATACTCCAGAATGTGGGGAACTACCATGAGTTCAAAAATGTCGTCACTGAAATTGATCGACTCACAAACATGGATTTATGGAGGCAGAACTTTGTTTCGCAACACTACGATTATCTTCTCATTGATGACCGTATGTCCGTGCTCAAAGAGGCTAGAATAAAAGGTGATACTAGGCTCATGATGTCGCTTTTACGGTCAGGATTGATCCGAAATTTTGCTGGCATTGCCCAGAAAAAGCTCTACACAAAGGCCTACCTCGGCACTAAGTTCAAAATACAAGAGTACATTCTTGAAGTTTTAGATTGTCTCAATTATATCAACGAAAGCATTAAATCAGAGCCAGAGGATGATTTTATAATGAACAGCAAGCAGCTCAAGATCAATTTTTTCCACGATGCCCGCCAAAGTTTCGGGTGCACGGCTCTCATTCTTCAAGGTGGATCGCTCTTTGGCTTATGCCATTTGGGAGTAGTGAGAGCACTTTATTTTAGAGGCCTACTTCCTAGAGTTATTGGCGGTAGTGCCATAGGTGCCGCGGTGGCGTCTTTAGTGTGCACTTTGGCCGACGATCAGTTAATCCCCGTTCTTATGAGTATCACCGATGTTATGGGCAATGTGGACCAACTTAATCACGATGTAGACGAGCGATATGGAAACGTCATTGAGAATGTTGTTCGCAAGGGATACTCTCAGGATATACTCATCTTCTTGAAGTTTGTGAGGGACACAATTGGAGATATGACATTCGAGGAGGCATATTTGAAGACACAGCGGATCTTGAATATTGTCGTGCATCCAACTCATTTGGCTGTCCCAAATTTACTCAATTACATAACGGCGCCAAATGTCATTATATGGACTGCCATTTATGCCTCGATAGGCACCGGGGTTTTATCAGATAATGTACAGTTATACGTGAAGGGTCTCAAAGGCGATATTGATCCAATTGAACCAGAGCTAGAGATTTCTTTCTTAAAGCCTCAAGATGCAAGCTACCTGCATCACTATTTCCGACAAAGCCGAGGTGAAGTGGGAAAGAGTCCAAACGAAGCTTTCACCAGATTCCTGGATTATAACTCCCCTTATACAAGACTCACAGAACTTTTCAATGTGAATCATTTCATCAACAGTCTTGCCCGACCATACTTGGCTCCATTGATTAATAATGACTTGAAGCATCACAATGTTTATGGAGGATTGAAGACTGAAAAGAAGGTACACGAGTCAGCAAAGGTGGCAGGTTGGAGTCTCGAAGAGGAAACTCCATTCAAGCTTTCGGTTTCGAAGGTGAAACAAATGCCCCAGGATGCCGGGTATACTCTATCGAAGCATATCAAAAATGTTGTTGGGATGGAATTGCAACATCGGCTCGAGCTTCTCAACAAGTTTGGATTGCTACCTGAAATTATCAAACGACTTTGCATCGACGACAAGCCCACCAATGCTCGGATGGCTACCAGTCTTCGCGAGATCACTGTGGTACCGGAGCTTCGCTACTTGCTTCGTGATTTCGGCAGGGTTTTTGACGTTCACCGCACCATGGAAAACATCCCATACTGGATACTCGTTGGAGAGCGTTCGGTTTGGCCTTTGTTCCCACTTCTCTGGTCCCGTTGTGCAATCGAGTTTGCTCTAGACGACTTGTACAATATACACAAGCAAAACACATTCATTGTTTAATTCATGATTGTCATAAGTCGCTACTTCCACATTGGTCATTAGTTTCTGTATCCTGTGCAAAAACGCAGACTGGGACTTCCTCAGGGCAGACTCAGCCTATCCATTCGTTCAGCCAGAATCACCCATCTTCGAATTGGTATGGACAAGGGGAATCTGACTGTCTAATCAAAACATAGCATTGCTATGGTCAGAAACTGATGTTGACGCAATGTGATTTCTGCCCAGTGCTCTGAATGTCAAAGTGAAGAAATTCAGCCAAGCGCGGGTAAACAGTCGGAGTAACTATGACACTCTTAAGGTAGCCCAATGCCTCGCCATCTAGTTAATGACGCGCATGAATGGATTAACGTGAATCCCGCCGTCCCTATCTATTATCTGGCGAAACCACAGCCAAGGGAACGGGCTTGGCATAATCAGAGGGGAAAGAAGACCCTGTTGAGCTTGACTCTAGTTTGAACTTGTGAAGGGATGTGGAGGGTGTAGTATAGGGGGGAGAGCAATCGCCCGTGAAATATCCCCACCTCTTCTATTCCTTTACTTAGGAGAGAAAGATATCATTCAAGAATGCCCCTTCGGGGCGTTCTTCTCCAACACCGTCTAATGGGGAGTTTGGCTGGGTTGTTTGACTTTCGCAGTAGATCTACCACAATTAATGAGGTGCCAGCCACTCGCAACCCGGCAGTTTTACTACCAGTCTCGAATATTGAAACAAATTGCGATATGATCTTTGAGAGGAGAACAGTTTTTGAGATCTCTGTTTTGGTTTCTTTGCTTCTTCTTTGGAACTCCAAACGTTTTCATTTTCGCCGAAAGATGAACGAGTGGCTCTTATCGATCCGCTTATCTTCGAGAAGGTAAAACTCATCAATTTTGTCGGATTTTTTCCCAGTCTCGTGCTTTGCCTGCGTGATTCTCGTGCTTTGGCAGCAATGTCTTTTTTATCTTGAGGTTGCTCTCCATTGTTCGTAAAAAAACGAACAGTATTCTTTTCTTCAACTTTCTGTAACTCATAACAATACCTTTTCATTTTCCATGTTGGAGATTTAGGCGACCTTTCTTCAATTCTCTCAGGGTAAACTCAATCAGCTTGTTTCTGGTCTAATATTTTAATCTCTCCTAAGTTACGGTACTGCTGATCTATAACGCGAAGATATTACATACCGAGTGTCAAATAGACCAGATCAAGAACGACCTGGCTGGGATCCCCACAGTCCAATATCCTCACCCACCAACTTCTAAGACACTCCTAGTAGCTACCATGCTTCATGCTTTTTTAACCCATCTGTCCCAATTTTTGATGTCACATGTTTCCTTCTAATCTACTACGCCTGGCTTTACTCACTCCATCTTTTAATCCCTATCTCCAGCTTGAGTGTGCTGCAGCTGCGACTCGGGTGCGAATTTGCAACCGCCATTTGTACTGGATCGTGGCACCAAAAGATATTCCTCCGGAATCTTTACTTTTCTTCAAGGTGGTAGATTCAACACCACAACCGCCGAAATCCAGCTAAAAAAACATTCTTATATGGTATACGAGAAAATCTCCTACAAAAGCCAACTTTTACCGGCGTACCTGGAGGAGACGTATGGGTCGAT
Source organism: Metschnikowia lunata (assembly GCA_030583235.1). NCBI lineage: Eukaryota > Fungi > Ascomycota > Pichiomycetes > Serinales > Metschnikowiaceae > Metschnikowia > Metschnikowia lunata. Next base: position 108,415 of record JAJMHP010000046.1, read on the forward strand.
TCCAGTCACAATTTCCCAGTTTCTTGACGACTATTCGAAAGTACGTACTATCCGAACAAATTCCTCACTCTGATCCTCTAATTTTCTGTTTGTACTAACGGTAGGGCGACAAAAACCTCTCAGATTTACAGTGTCCGCCTTGCCTCAAAGATTGCCACGTGCTAGCCGCCCCCCATTTTTATAGGGAGAACCTCCGTACTGCTGCAGTGGAACAATATTTACGCCTTGAGCACTGGAAGAACCGCAAAATCTTCCAGTTTGTCACGGGTGAGATCCGCAAGACCATCGGCGGCTTCGGCGTCAGCATCTCATTGATCCACAAAAACACCACTTACGTCAAGTACGAGACCAAGCTAGAATTCAAGGAGCTTCCCCGCGTGGTGCTGATTGATGCCCATACTCTCTTGTCAAAGGGGGGCTTTGTGCTCTGCAATGCTGCCACCGACTGGCGGTTTAGTCAGAATTCTCTTGTGACCGGTCCGCCAAATATCCGTTTCTACGCCGGCGTAAATTTGGTTACGCAAGCAGGCGTTGCTATTGGTGTACTTGCCATCTTCAACACATTGCCTAAAGTGATGTTTTCGGCGCTGAAGCTAAAGCAGCTCGCGCGCATTGCCACCCAATTGATGACTCTTTTGGACACCCCTCCGGAACTGGTGGCCGTGTGTGACGAAAAGTTCTTACCAGAAAACCCGAACGCTGGGGACTTTGAACTAGCAGAGTTATCGTCACGTTTGGGTCGTGCCACATGCAGTGGTGGGCACATGACAATCTTCGAACGCGACGGTTCTGGCAGTTGTTACTCACATAGTCATATCTTCAAGATGTCGCGAGATCAGGAGAGCCAGCAAATCACCGAGAGTATGATAGGCGAGGAGCGAAAGGCAGAAATCAGAATGGGGTTGAAGAAAGTCAAGAGCTTCAAGGGCGCTTGTAAGCTCATTACAAAGTTGCTTGCCACCGAGCAGAATTTCGACTGTGTGGTGGTGGTGGAGATCCGTTTTATGGAGTTGCACAAGGTACCAAAGGCAAGTGTACCCGAAAGTCCAGATCAAGGAATTCCACAGAGAGTTCAGCGGCTGTTGATAGCCAATTCCAAAATACGCTCCGAGAGGTGCAAAGTGCGTGTGTTGGCGTCGAATCTCGTGGAGCCTGACATGGCGAATACTGACTACCGCATTTGGCAGGAGGCCTTCTTGAACGAGAACGGGTGTGAGATCGTCAGCTCCGACGGCTCCTCCATATACAACTCTGGGATCGTTTTGCCGTTTTTCGAGTCGAAACAGAACGTGATCCGTAAGAGCAGGAAGATCTCTGTGGACGACTGTGTCGAGCTCTACTTACGTTCGGGAGGGTACTTGGTAGGGGCATTCAACCGGTCGAGTAACCACAGTTCCATCACGCCTAGCTTGATCTCAAAAGTGTTTGACCACGTGAAGCTTGCACGAACGACGTACTTGAACAAGTAGTGGGGACTACAATCCCATTTCACGCATTATGGCAAGTTCTTCGTCATGGTCATCGTCGTTGTCGTGCATCTGGGGTTGTTTCCTATTTTCAGGCACGCCAAAGTCATCAAGATCATCAAAGTCGTCTTCCGGAGGAATTTCGTCTTCTTGAGAATGTTGCGACTGACTTGCACTAGCATCAGGGCGTTGCAGAGGTGTATCCTCGTCATCTTCGTCGTCATTTATAAAGAGCCCGTTGTTGTTCCGTCTGTTAGTGGACATGAACCCCCAGTCGTCGTCGCTATCGTTGTCGTTTTGATTAGCGTTTACAGTACTTGCAGAAGCATCAGCAGTCATACCAGTTTCAGCATTCGTGTCAGCATTCGTGTCAGCATTCGTGTCAGCATTTGCAGGGCCATACAATTCGTCCCCATCACTGTTTTCTGCGCCGTTTGGTGGGTCCTCGGAAATGATACCCTTTTCGATCTTCAAGCGCCGGATCTCGTTCTCAATAAGCCCCTTTCTGTATTCCCTCAACTCAAGAGACTTGTGGCTGCGCAACATCTTGAGACAATCCTTGAATGTGGCTTTGGGAAAAAGCCCATGGCACCAGAGCTGGTAGAACAGTAGAACTTTTTGAAGGTTTTCCACTTCCGTGGCCACCTTCGCTTGACGGGAACCTGATTTGGAAAGCCGGTCTTTCAGAACCCTGTCTGCCAATGCGTGGTCGTTTTTTCGGATCAGCCTCGCCAACTTTTTGTAGTTGTTTCTTATCTGTGGAAGGCCTCTGTTGTTCTCGAAAAGAAGATCGTCAGTAATTTTCGGAATGCGCGAGACGCGTCCGAGCTTGAGCGGTTGGTCGAGACCCAACTCATCAGTTTCGTTTTCCATCGTAGTGAAGAAAAGTGGATATATATTCTGGTGGGCTTTAATTCTATTTGCCGTGTTTGGACCTATGACTACTGCTGCATGAGACGCGTCGCGACTGCTCGAGAAAAGAGAACAAAGGCTGCGTATGTAATTGATACGTGCGATACTCAAGACGTCGGTTTGATTAAAATGCCCCAAGAGTTGAGGTGTTTCTAAAGATTATTGGGGGAGTGAGATGTAACAAGTCTCGTTTTAAAGTTTGGAAAGAAATGTTGATAATGGGTCCGTTAAAATTGGGTGGTGTGCTATTTCTCTCGTTCTTATTGCAGTCAAGGCAGTGCGACAAATGCTTCCCATAACCTTGAGCTTGCCCTGTGAGTGATACTGGAGTTCCCCCCGTTTGAGAGAGACAAAAAAAAAAAAAGAAGAAGAAAAGAAAGAAAAAGAAAACAGACAGTAATCAAAATTAAGTTTTGTTCTTCACAATAAGGTAGAAGGAGGTACAAAAGATTAAACCCATGTGTGGAAGTGTTTCTGAAGAGTTTACAAGGGAGTCTTCTGAGAATGCAGCGTGTTGAAATAGAACTAGGAAGTTCTCAGAATATGAGGAGAAGTCACACCGACAAAGTGATTTCGGCCATGCCAGAAACAGTTGAGCAAAAAGAATCATAAACTTCTTGCTACACATTCTGGGTATTCAAACCATTTATTACATGCCTCTGATGTCTAGATTCTTTATTGGAAAAGTGCGGAAGTCCCTGTGAGTGGGTTCTTGCCTAGTTTTCTTGGATTACAATCATCAACAGCGGCGTCTCGTGTACTACGTTTCCGGGTTCTTGTCTTTGAAGTAGGAAGAAATATGATTTCGACTCCAATGTAGCTGGAAACTACATGTGGCTTTGGCTTCTTTAAGTTCGTATGCGTGTAAGGTTTATGTATGGCCAGAGAGGGCCAGAGTCAGCTTCCTCAAGGGGATAGACATGTTAAAGACAGTGTGATTAGATATCTAAAAACAAAGTGACTAAATATCTGAAATACACTCGAAAAGTCTACAGTTTTTCAAGAAGAACATAATGTGTGATCTTCGACTTCCAATGGATAAAGACTAATCTCCGAGTTGTTAACAAACAATCAGATCCAAACAGTTTACTGACTATTGACTTCAGCAATTGATCATACACATCATCTCTTTTAAATATCACCTACCACAGTTCCAAAAGAAACACTGATAAACTAATTCAAAAGCAAAATTATTTACACCCAGAATTTAACACCCTTATCAGACTCATATGAGCAAAAACATTTGAAGTAGAGAACACACTTCTCTTGACTAGTCGCACCCGCATTATTTTGCACCCACTCTTCAGTGGCCGGCCCTCTACTTAAAAGTTAAGAGTGCGCGCCTTCTCTTCTTCCCATCTTGCCGTATTTAGCTTCTCTCCACATGTACTTGTCGGAGTACCTTCCGAGACTCGAGCAAATCTCTGTTGCCGTCGATGTGCCCGCGAAGAGCAACAGTATCAAGGGTCTCCTGATTGTGGCAAAAACTGTCTTCTTGGAGACAGCCACGCTGGAATCACAGGAGGTAGGAAGCGTACCCAGCTCCAAGAGAACGCGTTGGCGAGACCCTGCAAAACATGAAATACCTCTTCCAGTGTTTGAAGAGGCCAGATTAAAGGGCGCTAAAATCACCCACATATCACTAAAAGACGCCGTGGTTTCTCTCACACTAACACTAGCAGCACAGGGCCTGAACCCTGCACCCACGCCTTTTACCGGTCTTTCGTCTGCAAACGGCATTTGGTCTGTAGACGACCTCTTAAGAAAGACCCCAAAAGACGCCAACAACGTCAACTGCTTTAAGCTTACTTGTGTAAATTGCGGCAGTATGATAGTTGACTCGAAGTCTCACAAATTTGTGGATATGCCGCTGGAGTACTGGCATGAAATGATGGACTTCTGGCACTGCCATAAGCCTCACGAGGCACACCATGATATAGGCATAACGTCCAAGAACTATGAGGGGAAGCTCTACCCTAGCCTTGGGTTTGTACACGTGGGCATGTCGTATATTCTAGTGCGTTCAAAAAGCGCCAATTGCGACGGGTGTAGCTGCAAATTGGGGACACTAGATGCCGATACCCTCCGAATCGATAAATGGGATTTACACTTACAGTACAATGGGGTGACAGAAAGCTACCCGCCCTATTCATTTGTGTACTTTGCAATACTAGATAGGATGAACTCATCGGGGGCTCGGAAGTTCTCCGTTAAAGTGGCTGGTTCTACATCAGCGTCAACGTATAAAGTGTGGGTTACTGGCGTGGGGCTTGATGTTTCCTACGCAGGGAGCATAATTCACGACTGCTTGAAAATCCTCTATATTAGGCAAGAGGCTGTGACTGATGATGATGTTATAGAAGTTCCATCAAAGGTATGGGAATCCATGGAATCCTACTTTCTAAAACACACAGCTTTATTGCCGAAGAGTCACAGGCACATGAAATTGATGGATGGCGATACTAAACGCCAATACAGCATTTGCTATTTATCGCCGCAAAGAGGGGATCTGAATTGAAGACGTTTCCGGAGAGTGTCTAGAGAGTGTCTAGAGAACGTCTATATATTGTTTTCGATCACTTGCTTAACCAGGGGCACAACCTGTTTTCTGGAAGCAGCAGTGTTTCCCTGGTTGAGAACCTTCAAAAAGACCGACTTGTTGATTTGAGCGAGTGCCTCCGCCACCAGTTCTCGTTGGTAAAAACGGTCGCTTAGATCCAAGTCAGTTGCAAAAGACGCAAGATGTTCAAGTTCAGCTTTGTGGGTACTGAAGCAAAACTCCCGGGTATATGTGCCAGATTCCTTTTGCTTGAAAGAAGAAGTGATGACTACGATATCCAAGTGGAATGTATTCGTCATTTGCTGGAGGGCGAGAAGAATATCTGACACAGAATACTTGGTCAATACCCAGCTAAGGGATTTTCCAATTGACGAGAATCCTACACTGATCGTCCCGCGCAGCCGGCTCTGAAACTTGAACTGCTTATAGTCCTTGCGCAAGACATCGAAGACCAGGAGTCCCTTCAAGTCTTTCTTGGCACTTTTTAGCTCCGAGAAAAAGTTTGAGAAGACTTCTGATGCGTGGGAATCTTCGTGGGACTCTATACTAAAGGTGCCTTCTGACCCGGCTAGGATCCTCGTGTACTCTGCGTTGGCGATTCGATCGTTTTCCTCGACCTTCAGTTGCATGTTGGACGTATCGATGAGAAGGGGTCCCAATAACAACAGTGCAATGTCTGTGTCGTTGATGGGCCCAAGAAGGCTATTCCAATAGTTGAACACTAGAGCCGAACAAGACCCGGTGCTTTGTATCAAACGAGGACTTGCATCGAGAAACACGTTCTCATCGGCATGATGATCAATGATCCCAGAGACTTTCAACTTTTGCTGTTCGTGCAACTTGGTCAAAAGCTCACCCTGAACATTGCAGTGATCAACCAACACCACGTCTAAAGTTGCCTGGGGCGATTGTTTAATGAAGGCCTCTACGTCATCAAGGAAAAAAAGACGCGTGCTTGAGATATTGTGTTTGCCCAATAGCAAGACAATATCTTTTCGCAAGCGGAACTCGTCCCGCGAGATGTTCACCAAGGGCAAAAGTGGCTCTTCTTTGGGGTACTTCTGATGATGGAAGTAAGCATAGGCAATGGCACTAACCACCGAGTCCATGTCAGCCGATTGGTTTCCCGTGACTAGCCGAAGAATTTGTTTTTTCTGCGGTCTGGCCAAACTTTCTAGAAATGCTTTTACCGTCATAACGATAAGCGAGTGTTTTATGGAATGGGGCAAAACTCAGAGACGGGGAATCAAAATGGAAAATTAAATCGATTGGACATATCAAAACCGGCACGGTGCGAAACGTGCGCATTGATGTGACGTAATGGACGAACTCCGAGAAAGGCCTGCTGCGAACAAATTGCAAATACTAAGTCGATCGAGAAGTGCTACAAAGATCAGACAGGAGAAAAAAAAAATGCTCTATTGAGCAGACTTTTTCTTCTCTCTGATTGATTCTGTTGAAACTTTTCAGAACAAGATTAACGGATGCATTTTTGTATATCGCGGTACAATCTTTTGAATGATCTGTGAATGAACTTTCCTTGGAATTATCTGGTTGAAAGTCCAGGATGAAGCATGGAAATAATCATGTTGAATCAGAAAAAAGATGACATACTTCTTTAGCAACAATAATATAAGGTAATTTCTTCAAAATTCCCATACTTATCACTCGGTATTATGTCGTACGAACAATTGACTATGATTAGTGTTGCTTCCACTTCATACTTGTGTCATGGTCATGCTACTGAAATCTATAGTAACTACAATAAATCCTTTTTTTTATTTTTCTTTTTCTCTCTAAAACTGTAGGTCCAATATAAATTTAACTTCTCTCTGAGGTATGGAGAACAGATATGACAGAGTTCTGTACTCAAAGAGACAGTTTGTCCGTCTTTCATGAGCCCACCTCAATCATAGGTTCAACCACTGAATGAGGCTGGAATATACCATCAAAGATCCGGCCAATTTGGGTGATTTTAAACTAGTGAAACTCACAGTAACACCACAGGCAAGCTAACACCTCCAAGCCTATTTGGCGTAGTGCAAAACAATATCGAACCATTGTCTCTTCTTGATCTCCTCTGGAGGCAAGGTGATGTTTCCGTAAACAAGGAATCTGGTGTACCAAAGGAACCATACCACACCGATCACAACAGCCAAAGTCACGGCAGCGAGCTTAGGCATGTCAATGGCAGAAGGCGCAACACCTCTGCGGGCAGAAAATCCCCTGTTCACGCAAAGAAATTCAGCAAACGCACCAGTGAACATGGCCGCAATCAAGTGTGCAGGCAAGTAGTGGTGTAAGAACTTCTGCCTGTTCATCAAGAAAAATGGGAAGTAGTGTGCCGCCCAGCCAATGAACAAAAAGCCTAAAGTGTTGTACATTCTAGATCTGGCCTTGTTGGTTATGATGTGGTAGTCTCTGCGACTGGTAACTAAGTCCGCAAGGAAAAATCCCACAAAAAAGGCAAGGAACCCAACTTGAATCCAGTACCCAACAACATTTCCCGTGAAGAAGATTTGCAATCTGTCATCGTTGTCGTTCCAGAAAGAAACTCCAGAAAGAGCAAGTGGCCAAGCGTCTGGTTGCGAGGCAAAAGGATGATCCGAGGACAACTGGTTGTTGTGCTTGAACATAAGCCCCTGCAATTCCCACCACTTTTTCAAGAAAGGCATGGGGACAACGCTCTTAGGAATGAACTGGTTTCTAGCATCGGCTTCATCCAAGCCAACAATGCTATCGATTGTCCAGATGTTGTCTGCATCTTGTACCTTCTTGTTTCCACTCACCTCTTGGTGGCCCAACGCCCATTCGGGCAACAACTCGTCGTTGTGGGTCCACATACCAACCACAGTGTCAACGTGGACAAATCTAAGCGGCGTGGCCTTTGTCTTGACGATTTTGCGTTTGTTTTGATTGCTAGACCCACCGGCTTCAGCCAAGCGCAAGCGGAAAAGCGTCTCGTTGTATCTTGTCTCGGCAACTTCACCGTGAACAACCACAAACTCCTCATTAGTGGCTTTCAAGGGCGAAGCAACATCGTGTGTCAACAAAAACCCACCGGTTCCGACGTGTCTCAACCGAATCACATCGTTAGTGTACACTGCCTGACCTTGTGAAACTTCGGTCGATGGAACAATCTCCCACTGGGAATTGACATCGTCGAGCTCATTTTCCTTTTCACTCTTGACACACGTCACCTGCTGCAAGTTCGAGGAAACACGGCCATTTTCATATCTCAAGGGATATACCATATCGTGAGAATGCAAGAAGGCACTGGTATCCTTGTGCTTGATAGTGAGAATATCGTGGTAGTTGATTGTCTTCGAAAGCTTGACCATCGGAGACTCCTCCAAAGTTTCCTGGAATTCAGACGACATAAAAGCATCTCCCGTGCCTGACTTGGGAAGAAACTTGAAGTGCAAGTGGAACCAGTACAAGTAGATACAGAAGGGAATCACAATCAAGGCAAAGAAGCGGGCGAAAAAGTGCTTGCCAAACTCCTCAATACTAAGACCCTTCTTGATATCCAACAAAATCCACAACTCGTGCAACACAGCAATACCAATAGTGAAGTAAGTGAAGACACCAACATATTTGGTAGAAATAACACATGATAATGCAAGACCAGTCAACATCAACCACGTCCACCACCATCTGGTGAATGGCTGGCGGCGGTAAACGCTAAACTTACAGTAGGCGAACATGGTACAAGCCACACTCAAGATTAACGTGGCATCCAAAAGAATCAATCTGGAGTCGATCACCTGAGCATTATCGAAAACGACAATTGCAGATGATAAGACACAAGCCAACACGGAAAATTTGAGTGTTTTCATGGTCAAGAACATAATAGGCACGACCAATGTTCCTTGGACAGCCAGGAATACACGGAAAGCAACGTATGGCACATTATTAGCAATATAGCTCTCGCCAATTGTGTCAAACTTGTAGGATCCATCGTATCCCACGAGCCAGCCTGCAAAAGCAATGAGTAACTTGGCAAAAGGAGGGTGCAAGTCAAAGAAGTAGGTACCTTCCAAGTAGTATGAGGCGAATTTTCCAAAATGCACTTCGTCAAACACAACTTTCTCTGGGGTACCAAGAATACGGAATCTCAAAAATGCAGCAATAGCCGTCATTATGCCCATAGCTATCCAATAATGAAGCTCGGCGTCCTTGCTAAGAACCAAATCAGGAATTTTCTTTTCACCAGTAACGTCAACATCGATAATGTCAGCAATGTCGTCAAAACCAGTGGCACCAGCAATATTGGCAGCAGCTTTTTTTGACTCAGACACCGGCGTGCCGGACTTTTTGCCCCGTTTCTTGAGTGTCAGAGACATTTGCACAGCGGTACTTCAGAAGAAGAAAACAGGTGAAGGTTATAACAAGGCCACAACACCTGCGGGCTTCAAGCGTGCGAGTCCGGGCACAACGCTAGGCACGTGATGAAAAATTGCGCGTCAATGTGCTTTCCACCGGCTTTACAGCTTGCTGCCACGTTGCAGCTTCTATTTGCTAGCGTTGCATGCAGAAGAATGCAGCACTCGGCAGCTGCAAAAAATGCGACACATCAACAGCTCATTCTTCTTTTCAACCCAACTTCAACCTCACATGAGCTTTTTCGACCGCTTCTGATACCCTCCCCTTCCCTTTATGATGGGAATGGTTGTAGATGAGCTGGCTCGGGAAATCTCCCGAGAAATCTCGTCAGCCTTACTGCTTTTTTGATAGGTACCACGGCCTGGATCAGCCAATACAGATGGAGAAAGAGTCCCCGAGGATGGAGAAGTGGACCATCTGAAAGGTTCTCTGAAGTGACCTGATCCCAAGTTTTCAGGCGAACTTTCGGCCACAGGATCACCCGGAGGCAAAGCTTTTCCACTTGAAAGCATGCTTTTGGAAACTGAACTGGTCGAAACACGCGTTGTCTGAGATTTGGCCAATTGGGCGAGTTTCGCACTCTGGTCCGCCACCACTTGCTCATACTGAACTTGCACCCCATTGAATTCTTTCAACTTGCGCTCAAATTGCATGATTTGTTCCTGGTGTAACTCTTTCAAACGCTCTGTTTGTCGGAACACGTCGTTTGAGTAATTTCTCTTCTGCGTCTCTAACTCCGCTCTGGCTTCTTCAAGCTGTTTCTCGAGCTTTGAGTTGGTTTTGGTCAATCTCGCAAGCTCAGTCTCCAAATTCACCCGTACGTTTTCCTCATCAGTCAAGAAAATAGAAGACTTGGATATTAGTTTTTTCTGTGCATCTTTGGGCTCTTCTATCGGGTGTTCACTCGTTTTCTTTTGCTTCTCTTCGTTGTTCCGGTGTAAATCTCGTATAACTTCCTCTTTTTCGCGCAAATCCTTCTTCAACGTGACCATGCTATTTTTTGCAAGTAAATAGTCCAGCTGTGTGTTACTGAGCTCTACACGTAGTGCGGCGATCTGGTTATTGAGTGATTTCACATTGTCATAAAGCTTTTCATTTTCTTGGATCAACTTCTCTGAGGCACTGCCAGTGCTAATCTGAAGTTCACGCATGGATTCCACAAGTACTTCTGGGTTTTGGGCCAGTGATGAACGTGGTCCTTTTTTCTCATTCTCGGCTTTGAGCCTACCACATTCCTTTGTTTTCTTGTTGAACCGGAGCTTTAGCTTGATGTAGTTTGTCTTGTTAAGATGCTTCATGTAGCTTGAAAACTCCAACTCGTTTTTCATCAAGAGAAGCTCTCGCTGGTAGAAATCCAACGCACTTCCCGCAGATTGCTTGTCCCCTTGCACCGCAGCCTCGCTTTTACCCTCCGACTTTAGCTGTTTCGAAAGAATGTCAGAGGCAGTACTTCCAGAACTCTGGTAATTTTGCGTGGTGCTATGGGCCGTATCCATATTCACAGTAGTCTGTTGAGCTGGCACAGAAGTCACTGGGGAGGATGTGTAGAGTTTCTCGTGAACGGCGTACAAATCCGCTAGTTGATCGTTTTTCACGGTCACGACCGATTTGTCTTCCCTAAGCGTTGGCTCTATATTTCCAGTGCTGGAGCCGTCAAAGTTGAACTTTTTGAACTTGATTTCCCCAAAATTAACTTGGGTTGGAGACTGGGTTGCCGGATGCGTATCAAGCATCAACTTAGTTGGGATAATGGAGACACGTCGCTCGACATTGAACCAGTGGTCTGACATTTGGGGCTCTGTTGGTGTTCTGTTCAGACCAAAGGTGTCGTTTAGCGACTGGATCGATCCTCGATGAGAAGTGGTATTTGGGTATTTATTAGAGGACAATGTCTGGAAAAGCCTGAAGGCTGGAAGATTCTGGGGATTGCCGATGGTAGACAGGATCTCGGGAAGGATATTCTCGGGCACAACAACACTTTCCGGAATCGTGAAAAGAATGTCTGGATTCAACCCATAGCATTCGAGAAGCACCTCTTCCTCGCCAACGTCGGTGCCTTCATTTTTGTTCAAGATCCATTTGATTGGGTTCCGGAGCTCATCTAAAGGTGCTAGTCCTTCAATTATGTTCGGATGTACCATGAGACGACAAAGCGATGAGGCAGAAGTGCCGTAAATGGCCTTTCGTAAGCTTTTGTGACTTGAAAGAGCATCTCGCACTTGCGCAGACTCCATTGCCAAGTACCTTAGTGGGCTTTTTTGAAGATACAAATGAGGCGCTTTGCAGAAGGCTATGAGATTCATAGGAAACAACGCATAAATCAAAGTGGTATAGTACAGCAAGTTGAATTCACCATCAGAGTAGATCTGCATTTTCATGATCGATGTGTTCTGGTCGCTTTCGGCAAATGCCCACTCGAAACCATGGGCTTCAGACGCCAGCATTTCAGTACCCCAGTCCTTCCAAACTAGAAGCCGTACATATACCAAAAGGAGCTCAGGAAGATATACTGCGGTTTTGTGGCAGATTTTTCCAAGCACCATTAGTAGAATACTCAAGCAGCTTCCCATGATAGTCTCGCTTGCATCTAATAACAAGGACTTGAGAAGGTCTAGGAAGAAGGGTGTTTCGGTTATCTTCTGCACCAGCGAAACATTGCTTGAAACCACTTTTGCCGCAATATCGAGCACCTTGAACCTCTTTGCAGGTGAGATGTAAAATTTGTGAAGTAGAGTGAAAAATGCAATTGGGTGTTTCAATCCCCACTCTCGTAGTATAGAAGCAGCGTTTTTCTCAATGAAGCGTACCCTTTCCACGTAAATTTGTGTGTCTTTTTCCGCTTCCGAAACCTCCAACCCAATAGCGGCATAGGCCGTTTCTTTTGAGCCACCTATGAAAATTCTGAGGATATGTTCCATCACCATATTTGCAATATCGTACCTTTGTTCAAGCAATACATTGTCACTTGTCAGATACACCTCTAGGGTCAAAGAGGCGATAAATTTACGCGACTTATCAATATATCGAAGATCAAATCCCGCACTGTCGACGGCAGGTCGTAGATACGTGTAGAGCCATAACTCGACTTCTTTTTTACTAAGCATGGCCAGAAGCCGCGTTAGAAGCTCTAGAAAGAACACTTCTTTGGTAATATCGCCGGAGTTTTTCACGTATTCCTCATGAGTCGCCCGCAACTCATCGTTTACTGTGTTTGCGTGTGTGTTAAAAGTGTTGTGCCGCTCTGTGTATGCATATATAGTGTCGTAAAGCGACTTGATCTGTACCGAGGGCTCAGATTCCCAATTCTGGGTGTTATCCCAAGCGGAAAACACACTGGCGAGCGCCCGCTGGAGCAGTCGAGACGACCCAGACATAAGTGGCACGACTTATCAGTAGTGCTATGAGTTCCGGGAATTGAATAGAGTTACCAAAGTCGTGAGTTTGGGTGACTGCAAAATGCTATCTGATCATGCCCTATCTGGGTGCACGGGTGTGGCTGTAGGGCACCAGTGGTGATGGGTGTGAAGTAAGTCAGAAAGTCTGTAGAATTGGAAAACGAATTAGGAAAGGCATTATTTTTATCAATTACGGATATCTTCCGACTCAAAAAGGCCGAAAGAATACTCAAAATGCTCTAGTTTGCTGCCCCTTACACAGTATGTAATTTTATCGTCACTGGTGAGCCTGCATATCACGTGAGATCAGATCGCCCTGATAAGCAGCACTCGCTTCAATCTCCAACTTAAACACATCATTTATCATACGGCCAAACGCTCACTTAGCTTCCAGACTTACTACAATGTCTCAATTAGCTCTTAATAATGGTCTGCAGCTATCCGGGGTGACTAATGATCTGGATCGATATGAGTCGGTCGCTCCTCTACAAGTGCATTTAAAAGATCGTTTGGCATGGTCCAGGCAGATTTCAACTAGGTCAGAATACCTACAAGCGGCGCAAAACTTTCCGGATACTGCCATGGAGTACATTTGTATGTTATCAAAAGCTAGTCTTGCAAAAAATAACTGGCTTTGGCTCACCATATTGCTCAATTTAGTCGATACTAGTAATGCGCTTACGCTGCTCAAAAAACGGCTATCTCTGGCGCTGGATACACATATCTCGAGCGCCAACGCAATTTTACAACCTGTTCTCAACCAGGTTGCGAGGCACTGTGAGATATTTGCTGAAGGTGTTCATGTGGGTGTCTTTCTATCCATTTCAGGAGCCAAACAAACATACACCAATCTTCTTGAGTTTGCATGTGCTATATTGGAGTTCTCTTGCCCAGACCAGAGTTACTTAAAACATGGCCTGCTCATACAAAGTAGTGTGATATTGGTTAGAAAGGTTGCAGAGGAGGCCGGCCGGATTTTCAACGAGAAATCAGAGCAAGTCTATGACTTTAAAGTGCACCTTTTGCCGGTGCTTGTTGAAATAAGCAAGTGTGCGTTCTCTACTGGAGTTCCCCTGGCAATACTACCATTATTACAGTGTCTGTTGAATGACCAACTTCTGGTCATTTCAGACTCGTTTGTTCCCTCGATCATACATGATCCTAATGTATCACTTCCTCTAGTCACGGACTATTACAGGTACACTGCCTTCTGTCTTGTCACGTGCGCAGTGGAAGGCACCCAAGTAGACGAGCGGTTGACCTCGATGGCAGACACTTTTCTCTGTGTCTTGCTCAGTTTTCCACACTTGCTGTTGGCGCATTATATGGCAGAAGCTTTATCGACCAACGAAAGCGCTATAGGACGGCCCAGATTGATATCAGGAGCCGAGCGCGAAGAAATCTCCTTCTTTTATCTTCTCAACACGCTTTTGCGTCTTCGCTCACTAGCCGATTTTGTGGATCCAGGCAAACGCTTCGTCAAGGAGAGACGCTTCTTTGTTGCGTCCACTAACAAAAGATGCGGTGCGGAACTTGATCACTCTGCCTCGGCTTCGCTGTCCAGAACTAGCAGTGTGGTGTCCATGCCCCGATTGCTTGATACTCGAAATGCACTGCAGAGTATCAAGAGCCTTGGTCAAAACACGCTCAGTAGCATATTGACTGAGGGCACTTATAAGGAAAAAGTGCGTCTAGTCGCTGAATTCATGAACTTTTGTGCAGAAACTGGCGGAGCAGGCTCTGTCAAGCGCATGGTTGAAACATTTGATCTCAGTAGCTTGCACCATCGAACGAACCATTTCAGTCTGAGCTCGCATGATGTCCTGAGAATTGTCAATAGGATCGACCCGCAGCAGTATCCTGGTAAAATTTGCTACATTCGGGTATTAGACATGATTATAAGGCTTGTTCAGTTGGTGACTTTGAAGTTTTTGAGAAACGTCTACGGTGACTCCTTGCGTCCAGCAGATTTGCTATCCAGTCAATTTAAAACAGGATATCTGTTACGGGATATTTTGCTGGTGAAGGATCTTTTGATCTTGAAAGAAGATGATTATGTGGAGAGTCTGTACCGTTTTGATACCTCCGAGACTGAGTTTGTAGCGAAACAATTTCGTCGCTTGGAAATGATTGCCTCACTCAAAGCTGACATGCAGAAGATGGTCTAAGGATGTGGTGGTGAGTGTTTGTGTCAGTATTATGGAAGAAGACTTTAGTGTATCTAGCTGAAGCATTTACCTCGAACTAGTAGTGTATATTTTCCACAGATGGGCTGCATGTTCCTGTAATTGAGTATTGGAGATCGTCTGAGATAAATAGCCTACGTTTAGCATTGCGCAAACTTGGAGGATATATGTAAAGGTTAACCCTTTTAAAAATATCTGAGCGAAAACTCAATTATCCTATGTAAGGGCACGGGGAGAATTGACCGGACATAGGATAATTGAGGTTTCGTTCAGATGTTTTTAAAAAAAAAAACGCCTATAACGTTTCCAAAAATACTGTATGACACCCGTGGTTCAGGATTCTTAGAAGAGTAGAAGCACAAATTTACTTCCTTTACTTTGGAAAAAAATAAAACGAATTTCTGGTTCTTTTCTGTCAAGCCACCTCGTTAAATGTCTTTTTTTTTTTTTTTTGACTTACGGCTCGATCTTTTCTAGTGGCCCTATGGTATCGGATTATGCCGTTTTCTTTTTTTTTTCTGAAAGGAACATCATATTGCAGAATGTCACTGCGACGAGCTCTCACCCCGCACAGTAACGCAAAAAACTATAGAACTATAGAAAAAACCTGCAATAGTTCGCAACCTCACTTCAGGCGCTCAAGACAAGCCCAAGCACGAAATTCCCCTCCAGTTGTTACACTGTTAAAGAACCTCTACCCAAAAAGAGATCAACCTCTTGATCTGATTTCTGAATACCCCTTGTCATCGGCCCATCGGAAGTGTCCGACGTAGTGCCCGAGACAATAGTCTATTCAGAAGGGGCTCAAGAACATTACC
>JAJMHP010000047.1:0-117177 GCA_030583235.1 Metschnikowia lunata
TGTAGTGCAATGTAATGTAATGTAGTGCAATGTAATGTAATGTAGTGCAATGTAATGTAATGTAGTGCAATGTAATGTAATGTAGTGCAATGTAATGTAATGTAGTGCAATGTAATGTAATGTAGTGCAATGTAATGTAATGTAGTGCAATGTAATGTAATGTAGTGCAATGTAATGTAATGTAGTGCAATGTAATGTATTGTAGTGCAAGTTAGTGTACGTTGAGTGTACGTTGAGTGTACATTAATCTAGCTTGATATGCCCCATTCTTTACAGCTTGAGAGCTTTGCCTGCTTCGTTTTTTATTACTCAGCCCGGCAACATTGAGCGAGGTATGAAGAAATGGCCTTCTGCGAAACGCACACTTTTTCTTAGTATCATCAAAAACAAGTCATTACATTTGTCCTTGATTATATGACAATCATTCGCTATTCCATTTTTTTTTTTTTTTGTGGCATGAATCTCAGCCATTGAAGTTTATCAAATGGTAGCGATGATGCGTTCTCGCGTCAGGTGGGTGGATTGGGAGGATGTGCTAATGCCTGGTGAAGCAGAGCAAACCGTCTATAACAAAAATGAGAACGACATGCGAAATCCGCAAAATGCTTCAGTATCTTATTCTTTTATGTATGGTATTTTCAGCGCCACCGCTCTGGGTGTGTTGCGGAATGATATAAAGGCAGGGCTCATTTGACCGGTCTGTTTGATAGTGTCGATTGTTTGGGGCGTTTTCAATGGGGTTTTTTTTTTTTGTCTAGCCTTAAAGGAGAAAAAATACAAGGAAATTATTTGTTGGAAATTATAAAAGAAGAGACAAGAATATGTAAGGAAAATAAAAACGGCTTTACCCGGGTGAGATTCGTTTTCGTTTTTATATTCGGGGGACTCTGAGCCGCAAAGCGAAGAGAAAAAATGGCTGCAAAGAAAGCGACACAAAAACAGAGAATTTACAAAGTAAGAATTACAATCAAGCACTGATAAAAGCATCGCATGAGTTTCCACGACATCTTTGAAGGTCTTAATCTAAAGCCAGTACCTCTAATACAAACCAGTGTTGTTGATAATACTTTGATCGATGTATAACAAACATCTTAAGTTATTGTTGGAATTTCTCAACTTACTTTAACAATTATTAAGGAATGGTGATGTGAGGAATATTTTGGATATTTTTAGGATAGCCACGAGTTATTCGTAGCTTATAGACTTATCTCTTGACTCGTTCATGAAGCGAGATTGAACGAGTGACAAGCCATCAGATTTACTTGTGCTTCACAAAACTGTCAAATTTCTCGCACCCCAACATTACGCGCACCTGATGTGGTGAGGCACTGTAATTGGAAATAAATTCATCGAAGTTTACAAAGGGAAGAACCATTTTCAGGAAAAGAAAACAGAGACGGCAGTTCGTCATTTACTGGAATTTATCAGCTATGTGTGTCGAGCAATTACTTTTCCCACATAAGCTAAGCCGGCGTTTACGTTTGTGTGAACATTGACTGCTTCTCATCAAAATTATTTGAAGTTTGTTCGATAAGGAATAATACTCTTCGACTGCGTCCCTTTCTTCGAGATTTTCTCTATCTCCGAAATTGTTCTCATCGTATTTGTATCTCTGCTTTAATTTGACATGCTGTAGCTCCAGATAATGCGCGAGAAACGCAAGTAGTGTGATCCGCATTGATAACGATATTTGCTAGTTTGTGTTTTTATCACCTTGTGGAGACTTGGTCAGCGATTTAGTAACAAAAAAAAAAAAAAAAATTTACTTTGGTAGATAAATTCTTGTGCCAGAGAAGGAGGTTCTGGAGAGTTAGTGCACATTGTATTGTCTTAGCGATTGAACGTCTTTCAAGGTTATGTCACAATTTTCATAAATGGTACTTGGCCTTCATGGCTCCACTCATAGGTTAGAATACACTCAATGTAACTTGTGAGCCAATTCTTTCCTGTTGTATGAACCTGCGTGATTCCACTATTCGCGAGTGGACTATGGAACTTACCACAAAGATCACATTGTTGTGCATTCCGGCTGAAAGTGCAATTTAGTGTGATGTAGTGTAGTGCAATGTAGTGTAGTGCAATGTAGTGTAGTGCAATGTAGTGTAGTGTAGTGTAGTGTAGTGCAATGTAGTGTAGTGCAATGTAGTGTAGTGTAGTGCAATGTAGTGTAGTGCAATGTAGTGTAGTGCAATGTAGTGTAGTGCAATGTAGTGCAATGTAGTGCAATGTAGTGCAATGTAGTGCAATGTAGTGCAATGTAGTGCAATGTAGTGCAATGTAGTGCAATGTAGTGCAATGTAGTGCAATGTAGTGCAATGTAGTGCAATGTAGTGCAGTACAATGTAGTGTAAGTTAGTGTCAGCTAACAGCACACTTCTCTAGTGGAAGATACTCTACTGGCTATAGCTTAAAATCGTTTTGGTCAGCACTTGACTTGCTTCCATTGGCATAACTCGGTCCGGTGGCATTTTGTGAGGTACGAAGAAACGGCCGGGGTTCTCCAGAAAACACTTACCGTATTATGTTTTGCTTGGTATCCTCATAATCAATTCATTTTATCACTTCCTACTTTCATGTGACATTACTTTCATTCTCTTGATTTCGTGGCATGATTCTTAGCCATTGAAGTCTACCAATGAAAAAAGAAGTGCCGACAGGTCAAGTTCACAGGTCAAGTGCGCGCGTTGGGGGGTGAACGAGGACCTGATGAAGTACAGTACCCCAGATCATAAGAAGCAGTGTATAGTTCATGCTTGCGAATCTGCCAACTAAGTAAATAATCCCTTGGATTTATTTTCACTTGTATAATGTGCTCACAACTTAGAGTGCTGCAGCTTCAACCAACCTTTCTAAAATATATTTATAATCGAGTTGAAGTTTTTTTCATCCCAGAATTTATTATCGTTGTTGCTACAGATCACGTGAGGCAAATGTGCGATGTAAATTTGAGGACAAGTGCTGTTTAAAAATAAATCATGAGAGCCAGCTGGAGCAGATGCAAAAGAAACTGCAATAAATGGGTGATTAAGAATTCGGCAATTGTTTGAACTCCACATTTCGAGCAACTACCTTAGATGACTAGTCTCTCTTTTAGCGTTTTTTTATTGAGCGATGATTAGGCTTTTTAGCATACGGAGTGGGATCAGTTTGTAAATGGTACAAACCCGCACTGCCACTCCGCTTATCAGCATCAAAATCAACCACTTCACACAAACAAGTTACGCAATATAAGCCTTGCTGCGGTGAGGACCATACATTTCATAACGAGCTCTAACGAACACCATTTTCTGCAAAAAAGAAAAGAAATGGAAAACAAACGCATCAAATTACTACCAGGAGAAGCAGTCAGTCAGAGCTAAACCATAATAGAATCTGGATAGCTAGCCGGTGAGTTTCTATTTGTACACTTCTGAACGGATGGAGGGCCCAGGAAAACACACAGAATAAACATATTATATGCATACTTACTGACGACAGAAGATTAAAGAGAAAAAAAAAAAGTGCAATGCGACCGTTAAAGTCGATTTAATCTCAAGATCTAAGTACTGTGATCCTGGATAAACCGGACCTAACTATTGCACGGGGAAAGTCCCGCTTAACGGAAAGCAAACCCTTTTCTGCACATAAGGTATATTTTCTTTTATATTACCCACAATTTCTTCACATTGTCATGTGCCAATGCTTCAATTGCAAGATTATGGATTATTTAATGAAAGTATATGGCTTAATTCAAGTAGTAGTTGTTCTTTGTTTCATAGCTATCTTCGATTTCCCCCTAAACTATTAGACCTTTAGAATCAAGTATGCCTCATTCGTAGTCCATGTTGTGTCATGATTGTTCCATAAGGCTAGTCTTGATTTTCCTAATCAGCACCCTCATAAGACAAAATACAAATTTCTTCGTCCGAGTTGGTAGATTTGTTGCTTGGGAAGTTTTCCTCAGTAATCGACTCTTCCAAGACACGATATATAGTGCTTAAGTCCAACATTTCTTTTGAAAGCAGCAGATAAACCGGCATAGAATAAGCTTGGAATATCGCCCTACGTTCTTTCAGTCCTCGAACTACTTGTTCTTTTGCAGCTTTGTACGAAAGAAAGCTGTGATTGTTTCGTTGAATTTATTGCTAAAATTAAGCTTATTTGAAAGATGTTTTTTTTGAATTTCTCTTTGCTTCTAATAAAATATTGTACATAGCGCGACAGGTTAATCTAACATCGTGATTGACCATTCATGGTGCAAATTTGATGCAGACACACGTTGAAAACTTGTGAAAAGCAAGGGACGATGCCTTAAGACGTTTGAAATTGGCTTACAACATTAATTTAGATACTTATCGGGGAAGGGGGAAGGGAGGTTTCCGTCGAAGAAAGGCGAAACCTTCATAAACCGGAATCACCGATAAATCGCTGGCTTATAAATTAACCAGACTTCCGGCCCGGCTACGGTTAGTTAAGATCCTTACCTATGTTTTTTTTTTTTTTTTTTTTTTTTTTTTTTTTTTTTTTTTTTCTTTCATGCGGCTCACGATTTTAACGCGATTCTGGTTTACAAGGTGTTCGGGGTTTCCGGGTTTTACTGAAAGTTTTATTTATGATAAACTCGGGACTCGAGATAACTTGTATAGTTGTATGGGATTTGCACGTTTACGCACGAATTCTTTGGCAAAAGTTCTCGAAACACCGTCATTTGCAGCAACTTGCACCTAAGGGACCACTTGTCCATGATTTACTGTACTGTGATCTCCCCAACTGCATCCATTAAACATCCTTGCTCGACTCGCATCAAAGCATATCCTTTTCTGGTAGCTACATCCCCACAAAATAAGCTGTTCCCAGAAACATTCCAGCGTGCATAACGTTAGGGTGTCAATAAATCTTGACCCCTTTCAAGCCACGAGGCAAGCCACGGATTCTCTTCTTCTTCCCTCGTCTCGCTCACACACTGATCTCACCGTCTCTTACCAATCCGTTGAGAATCGAAATGATCGCTTTGAATGCAGATTCATTGGTGTCGGTGGCCACACCACAGCCCCATCTGGTGGTCTTGTGGCCCTCTGCGTTCAAAAATGACACCTCAATATACGTAGCGGCCTTGTCCTGGGTGCCCGTGCCCAACAGGTGCTCATTATAGTTGACCACCTCAAACAAGGTGCCAAACTCCTGGGCCACCGCGGAAATAAACGCCGAAATTGGCCCGTTGCCCTGGCCACTGACACTGACACTGCGTCCACCAACCAGCAACACTGCAGACACGTCACGTGCCGTGCTGTCTGAGCCCCGGGCCCTCGAGTTCGTGTAGTCGTCGAGTTTGATCGTGGCCTTGCCCGTGTACATGTAGTGTTTGGCGAAAAGATCAACAATCTCCTCGGCCTTTAACTCGCGGCCCAAAGAATCCGCGTGGTCTTGCACCACCGAAGAAAACTGCACCTGCAACGCCCGAGGCAAGTCCATTCCAAGCGACCTCAATATGACCCATGCGGCTCCGCCCTTTCCGGACTGAGAATTGACGCGAATCACCGCCTCGTAGTTGCGCCCGATGTCCTTGGGGTCCAAGGGCAAGTAGGGGATCTTCCACAGCTCGTCGCCGGCGGCTTTACGCAGCTCCACCTTCTGGAATCCCTTCTTGATGGCGTCTTGGTGCGATCCCGAGAACGCAGACACCACTAACGACCCGCCGTACGGCGCACGTGGGTGTGTAGGGATCTTGTTGCACTTTTCCGAGATGGCAATGATCTCCTCGATGTCGGAGAAGTCCAATTCGGGCGAAACTCCGTCCGTGTACATGTTCAATGCCATGGTGATGAGATCCACATTACCTGTACGCTCTCCGTTGCCGAATAGACATCCTTCGACACGGTCAGCGCCCGCCATAAGCCCCAACTCTGCAGCGGCTACGCCACACCCACGGTCGTTGTGTGGATGTACTGAAACACACACCTTTTCCCGCTCGGAGATGTGCTGGCAAAAGTATTCGATCTGGTCCGCGTAAACATTGGGCGACGCCACCTCCACCGTGGCAGGCAAGTTGAAGATGATGGGCTGGTCATGTGAAGGCTCCCAAGCGGCCTTGACCGCCTCACAAATCTCCACGGCAAAGTCGGTCGGAGTATCGGAAAAACACTCGGGCGAGAACTCGAGCGACCATTGGGTCTCCTGTTTGGCCGGATCGTCTTTGGTTAAAGACCGCACCAACTTTGTGGTCTCCACGGCCTTGGCCACCGCCTCCTCCTTCAGCATGTTGAACACGAGGTCGCGGAAGGTGTCCGAAGTGGCCAAGTAGACATGGATTATGGCCTTTTTGGCCCCTGTCACCGACTCCACCGTGCGGCGCACCAAGTGTTCACGCGACTGGGTCAACACCTGGATGGCCACGTCATCGGGCGCAGTTTCCACGGCAAAACGTGTGAAATCAAAGTCCGTTTGCGACGCCGAAGGAAACGATACCTCGATCTCCTTAAACCCGACTTCCACCAACTTCTTGAAGTAAAGTTTTTTCTCTTCGATCGACATGGGGTCCGGGAGCGACTGGTTGCCGTCTCTCAAGTCTGTGGAGAGCCATCTGGGAGCCTTAGTGATGCTCTTATTAGGCCACGTGCGCTTAGTTAGCTGAGGACCTTTAAACGCCGAGTACTTTTTCGACGGGTCCCGCAACATGTTTTTGTACGGCTTGATGTTGTACGCCACTTTCTGGAGCACTGCTGCCGTGGGCTTGAACATGGCTAGATGTGTTTAGTAGAGTGAATGAAAAGACTGAGTGGATATAGTATAGGATGATAGGTGTCAATCAAAGGGGATGGTGTGACTAGTGATTGCTCCTAGGGATTTGTTTTAGTTTTTGACTTTCTCCGTTTTGTGATATTGAATTTCACAAACTGCCTTTGCAAGAGTAAATCCACGGGGTATTTGTAGCGAATGAAGAAACGAGGAAATGCAATTAGTCACTGGGGTGATTTTTTTTCACCGTCTGCGCGACCGCGCCGGTTCCGGCGTCGATTGCGGGGCAAGGGAAAAAGATAGAGGAGGGAAGAGAGAGGGAAGAGAGAGGAGGGAAGAGAGAAGAATAAAGAAAAAAAGAGAGAAAAGCAAATGAGAGGGGGGAAGAATAGAGAAAATAAATTTTAAACGTTTTGATAAAAACTGAAAGACAACTTGAACCACTGATCTTGTATCGTGCTTGATATCTCGGGAAACCGACTCACACCCCTCTTTTCATCTTCTTGACCGTTTGCCGCATATTTTTCTTTTTTTTTTTTCGTGGAATCTCTGAAAGACTGAATATAAGGAGACTTCTGAGCATAAAGAAGATGATTGCCTTGACTCGCTTCGAAATTCGCGCCTGCCCAGGGCTGCGAAAAGTCGGCCCGTTTCAACCCCTCTACTTGCCTTCGCTTGCTTAGACTTATTGGGGTTTCTGATAATTTACATGGCTCTTTTTCTTTTATTGATCATTCTTAAATTGTGCACTCTCGAAGGTTTGTTGTTTCGGGGAGTTTTTTGTGGGGACGTCCTGTTGCCGGGGCCAGCTTGCGTGCTTTTTGGACAAAAGGCACGGTCACGTGCGGAGCACTGAATTAATTACAGTGGAACCCCGATAGTGGCCCGTCCCGTTTTTTTTTTTTTTTCTTTAGTCATGTATTGATACTATATATAGGCACACAATCGCGAGACATATGTGTCTGGGAAGAGCGTTGCCCCCAAAAACCCAGGCATCGTGGGGGTTGTGGTACTAGTGCGACTAGGGGCCTGACAGCTTCCTAGCCTGGTTCAAGGATGGTCCATTTGGTTTGTGTATTGGATAGATCAGTAGCAATTAATCTTTGACTTAAAACTTCCCATAGCTGGCTTCATAATAGTTCACATTTTTTTCTATCATGCTGGTGCAGAGCACCGGTAACGTTAGCGTTGCATCGGAGCCATTTGGGCCACGTGCTTCAGCCTCCATTCGTCGTCGAGTCTGAAGGAATGTCTCGCAATGCTTCATTAACTTGCACAAAGATGCTCCCCAAAATTCTCACGCCTCAAATTTGAAGGATTACTTCAAAAAATGACGTTCTTTTGAGCGCTTACAAAAGTCCCGATAAAACGATCAAGTAGTCATGGGAAAAAATCGCCGTGATATATTTATCATCCTCTACTTAAGACAAAAAAATCGCCAGAGTTCTTGCGTATGCTCTTCCTGAAAATCCAGAAAATAAGATCCTTTTGCCCTTCCAAAGCTCATCCTCGCTTCCTAGAAAAAGAGTGTATTCAATGATTCTACGGGTATGAGTTTTGGACAAAAATTTCCTACATGGTTTGAGTGAGCTTTTGCATGACAAATTTCTATTCAACCTTGTGGTTTCAATGGATGCACAGTTCGCTTTGATGCGACACCCGAAATGCGTGCATCAATCGGGGTTTTACATTAGGATACAAGGTTATGAGTCCTGCTTCCAATACCAGAGGTAGCTCTTTATTTTTCCCGGAAGCATAGAAGACATCCCAAAGATGTACAGCTTTGCTAGAGCTCATTAGAGGAGACCCGTTAAGTTAATAGAAATAGCAAGCTAAAAATAGGATGAAAAGAGCTATCTAAATTAAACACTGTTCAAGAATGGTGGTAGTAGTCTTGATTCTGTGCCGTCCACAAGAGACGGGGTGAACATCGTCGGGGAAAAAAATTGGAAAAAAAGAGCATTTTGCCAACTTTAAAAAGTTTTTGAATCTTTGAAGTCCAAAGCAAACTATAAGGAAAATATTTTAGCTCTAGTAGTAATTTTCGATTTTTAAGGGCTGTTTTCGAGTGTTTGTAAATTGTGGAGCTGCGCAAATTCTCCGGCGATTGCGAAGGGCTCACCCGTCTTTAATGATTTACAGAAAAATTCGATTTAAGCTACATCTCAGACATCAAAACCTAACGTAGTTCCATTTTGCGGCTTTCCAAAAAGTATTTCGATAAAAGAGTCATTACTAAAATACGCGAAAAGCCACGGGTCACGTACCCCAAATATCTTGTATAGGTTTTATTCTGTAGTGCTTTATAGGTGATGTGGGAGCAGACTGGTCAAGCTCAGGCCGCGAGGACCTACTTCTTCATCAGATGAAGTTCCATTCCGCGCACCTGATGTGTTGACGCATTCTAATTTAGAAAAGATTCATCGAAATCTACAAGTTTCTGAAAAATTCGCAAAAGAGGTAAGTCCTTATTTTTCTGGCATGCGCCCGCTGTGCAAATATGGCAATTGAACTTCCCACATAAGCTTGGTGGGGGTTTGAGTTTTGGTGAATCTTGACTGCTTCTCGGACCCACGTTTCGTCTAGATTTTTCGAAGTTTGTTGAATTGGCAGAAAATGTTGTTCGACCTGCTCAAATTGTCACGTTTTTTTATAGCATTTCTCTTTGGTATTTCTCTTTGGTATTACATCTATTTTTCTATTCTACTTTGTTTTGGCATGGTGCAGCTCCAAAACATTCGTGAGAGACACAAATAGCGTGATCCGCCCTGCCCGCGATGTTTGCTAGTGCATGTATTTCCACCCTTAGAGGACTTGGTCAAAGATTCAGCACCGGAGAAGCTCTTTAATTGAGTGAATATGTTCTTGCATTTAAACAAATTTTGTAGTGTTCGAGCACTTTTAGTATTGCCATAGCGATTAAACTTCCTTTTCATAGATCTCATAAAGTTTATGAAAATGGTATTCGGCCTTGGTAATTGTGTTGCTAGGGTTTGTAATCGATTTAAAGTACCCTGTGATCGAATTTCTTCCTAAATATTTAACCGAGGTGGTTTCACTGTTCGCAAGTAGAAGACTTGCCCGACCACAACGGTCGCAGTCTTGTGGGGCGCTCCAGCTGATAGTGCAATGTAGTGTAGTGTAATGTAGTGTAGTGTAATGTAGTGTAGTGTAGTGCAATGTAGTGTAGTGCAATGTAGTGTAGTGTAGTGCAATGTAGTGTAGTGTAATGTAGTGTAGTGTAGTGCAATGTAGTGTAGTGCAATGTAGTGTAGTGTAGTGCAATGTAGTGTAGTGCAATGTAGTGTAGTGCAATGTAGTGTAGTGCAATGTAATGTAGTGCATGTTGACGGTACTTTTCTCTAGTGTGAAAAACTCAGTTCTCTACAGCTTGAAAGCCTTTTGATTAGCACTTTGCCTGCTTCGATATACATTACTCGATCCAGGAGAATTGTGCGAGGTATGACGAAACGGCCCTCTGCAAAACTCACACCTTTTCTTTTCTTAGTACTATCGACATCCAGTTCTTTTGAGTCCGCCTTGCTTATATGATAATGATTAGCT
Source organism: Metschnikowia lunata (assembly GCA_030583235.1). Lineage (NCBI taxonomy): Eukaryota > Fungi > Ascomycota > Pichiomycetes > Serinales > Metschnikowiaceae > Metschnikowia > Metschnikowia lunata. Next base: position 10,279 of record JAJMHP010000047.1, read on the forward strand.
TGTCTAAACTTTGTGGCATTACTCTCAGCTATTGAAGTGTTCTAAAAGATAACGAAGATGCGTTGCCGCCTAAGGTGACGGGAAAATGTAAGGTGAGCGGAAGGGAGAGACCGCGATTACCTGGTAAAGCAGAATGAATCATGAATCGTTTATAACAAAATTGAAAGTAACATGAGAAATTCAGTATTTTTATGTTTTGTCTTGTAAGTATTTTCATCACCACCGCTCTGGAAGGTGTGGGGAACGATATAAAGGCAGAGCTCGATTGGACACTTTCGTTTGTTAGCGTCGATCATTTGGGGCGTATTCATTGGGTTTGAATCTGTAGCCTGGGTGGGGAAAATTAAAAGGGCAAATTTTTGCCGGAAAAAATAAAGGAAAGAGGGAAAAAAGATGAGAAGAAAACAAACCCGTTTTGGCTCGGTTCGGGTTCGTTTTTATGCACCGGGGATTCTGAGCCACAAAGCGAAGAGAAATAAAAGGTTGCAAAAAAACAAACAAAAAAAAAAAAAAAAAAAAAAAAAAAAAAAAAAAAAAAAAAAAAAAAAAAAAAAAAAAAAAAAAAAAAAAAAAACGGAGGAAACAAAATAAAAACAAGTAAAAACAGGAGATTTGCAAGTTAAAAAAAAAAAAAAAACACAAGCATGCACTAATGAAAGCATCGTCCGCCTTTCAATGACTCCCAATGAAATTTTTGAAAGTCTTAACCTAAAACAGTACCTCTGATACGAAACTCGTGTTGATGGTACCTTAATCGATGATAGATAAATCCTTTGAGTTGTTTTATAGTGTTGAATTAACTATTTGAGATATTTTTAGAGTAACGACGAGTAACTGGTAACTTATCGACCAAGGTCAGTTTTGAAAGAATGGCTAAGCGGGTGCTACCAAACAGTCAGTGGCCCAAAAGAGAACATACATGAATTGGTAAAGAAAAAGTGTGAAAGGAACAAATCCAGAAAGCAAGTTACTGGATTGGCCGAACTATCGCTTGAAAAGTTCATTGAGCGAGATTTAGCGAGATATAACGAGTTACAGACCCGAAAAGGCAAGATCTCGCGAGCGAGCTGATATTCGCATCAATCACAATAAATTCAATTGTTCGGAAAACAAATCACACACACCGGCAATTCTATAAACAATATGGTAGTCATATACACGTATTTTTTGTATTTGAAACTTAAAAAAACAATTTGTTCATGTCACAGAAACTCTTTGTCGAAGAAGCACCCAGTGAGTTTCATCTTTAATCTTTTTTTATTCTATTTTTTCTTAGGGAAACAATCTTTTAGAGTCTCTTTATTTTGAATGTGGTGAATTCTACCTAGTATTTCCGAGATGCTTCACAATCCGGAAGAATACTGTCACATTTACTTGTACTTCGCAAGGCATTCACGCGCCCCCACATTACTCGCACCTAATGTGCTTAGGCACTAAAATTTAGAATAATTTCTTTGATGTTTACTAATGAAAGAAACATTTTCAGTGAAGAAAAACAAATAAACAATTCCCCTTTCATTGGTATTTATCATGCTCCCAAGCAATTGCATTTGCCACATAATCTTGGCCGGCATTCACGTTAGTGTGAACCTTGACTGTTTCTGGTCAAGATCATTTGGAGTTTGTTCAATTAGTGGGTGCGTTTTTTCGAGATATCTCACACTTTCTCTATGACCTTGCTTGCTTTTTTCTTAGTCTCTTTTAATTTGTCATGCTGGAGCTCCAAAAAATGCGCGAGAAACACAAACGAAGTGTTCCGCCTCGATCGCGGTATTTGCTAGTTTGTGTATTTCTACCTTGAAAGGGCTTGGTCAATGAATCAGTACCAGAAAAAGCCTTTACTCAAGTAGATTGGTTTTTTTTACTCGTGCAAAGTTTGAAGAGTTCCAACACTATTAGTAATGTCATGGCGATTGAATATCCTCTCCAGATATCTCACAAAATTTATGAAAATAGTGTTTCTCCGTGGTTTTGCTCATTGTATGCCACCTCAAGTATCTTGCGAGATAATTCTTGCCTGCTGTTTCAACCGGTGAGCTCCACCATTCGCGAGTTGACGATTGGACAAACAACAAAGATCACAGTTTTATGGTGCACTTCAATTGATAATGGTTGCATGTGATGTAGTGCAAAGTAGTCTAAGGCAGTGTAAGGCAGTGCAATGTAGTGTAAGGCAGTGCAATGTAGTGTAAGGCAGTGCAATGTAGTGTAAGGCAGTGCAATGTAGTGTAAGGCGGTGCAATGTAGTGTAAGGCAGTGTAAGGCAGTGCAATGTAGTGTAAGGCAGTGCAATGTAGTGTAAGGCGGTGCAATGTAGTGTAAGGCAGTGCAATGTAGTGTAAGGCAGTGCAATGTAGTGTAAGGCAGTGCAATGTAGTGTAAGGCAGTGCAATGTAGTGTAAGGCAGTGCAATGTAGTGTAAGGCAGTGCAATGTAGTGTAAGGCAGTGCAATGTAGTGTAAGGCAGTGCAATGTAGTGTAAAGCAGTGCAATGTAGTGTAAGGCAGTGCAATGTAGTGTAAGGCAGTGCAATGTAGTGCAAGGCAGCGTAATGTGGTGCAATGCGGTGCAAAATAATATACTGTAAGTTAAGAGTATTTTTCTCTAGCGTGATAAATTTAATTATTTATAGCTTGAGAGCGTTCTTGACTATAACGTTGCCAACTTCGATTTCCCATACTCGCTCCGTCAGCATTGTGCGGGGTACGACGAAACGGCCCTATACAAAACGTGCACCTTTTCTAAGTATCATCGACATCGAGCAATCAAATCCTCCTTGTTATTGTATCCTTGTATTTATATAACAATGATTAGCTTCTGTTGATTTTGTGTCATTGTTCTTATTCATGGAAGTCTATTGGAAAGTAAAGAAGATGCGTTGCCGCGTCAGGTGGGCAGAATGGGAGGGTGCGCGAATGCGTGGTGAAGAAGAATAAACCGTTTTTCACAAAAGTGAGAATAACATGCGAAATCCGCAAAATGCTGTAGTATCTTATTTCTCATCATGTAAGGTATTTTCAGCGCCACCGCTCTGGATGTGTTGCGGAATGATATGAAGGCAGTGTTTACTTGACAGCTGTGTTTGATAGTATCGATTGTTTGGGGCGTTTTCATTGGGTTTAAATTTGTGGCCTTTTTCTATTTTTTTTGTTTTTTTTTTCTCTTTAATGATACAGCCTTGGTTGAGGCGAAGAAAGGGAAAGCTTTTTTTCGAAGAAATAAAGGTAAAGTAGAGGAGAACTTAAGCAAAGGTAAAAAGGTTTTAATTGGGTCGGGTTACTTTCGTTTTGGGTTACTGTCGTTTTTATATTCCGGGGACTCTGAGCCACAGAGCGTTGAGAAAAAATGGCTGCAGAAAAAAAAACGGACAAATAAATAAGCAAAAATAACAACAAGTAAAAGCAGAAAATTTGCGAAGTCAAACAGCCAATCACTAATGGCAGCTTCACCCAACTCTCAAAGACATCTTTGAAAGTCTTAACCTGAAGCCAGTATGTTAGGAAACGTACCTGGCTTAAGGGACTTTACTACATTGACGGTATTTTAGAGGTGGTTCGGTCACGCTTAGGCGCTCCCTACATCCACCTCTAGTGTGTATTCTTGTATCCTGACTAATCCTGATGTCATTCTTCTAATGCTTAACCATATATACTGCCGACCACCGGAGGGTTATGGGCCGGCTAAGCACGTGAGGACCAGGGTTCTTGACGAGCCGGGTCCATTTCGTAACACAGTACGTCTCACACGAATCAGTGTTGTTGATAATACCTTAATCGATGTAAGATAAAAATCTTAAGATATTTTTGGATCACTTTATTTTACAATTATGATTGTAGAATGGTGAGGTAATTACTACTTCAGATGTTTTTAGAGTAATGATGAGTTATTGGTAACTTGTTGACTTATCGTTTAGCGAATTTATGGAGCGAGATTGAACGAGTTTGAAGCCATCAGATTTACTTGCGCTTCACCAAACTTTCAAATTTCTCGCGCCCCTGTGTTACGCGCACCTGATGTGGTGAGGCACTGTAATTAAAATAAACTTATCGATGTTTACAAATGGCAGAAACATTTTCAGGAGAAGAAAACTGAGACGGCAATTCGCCATTTACTAGAATTTATCAGCTACGTGTCTCGGGCAATGACAATTTCCACATAAGCTAAGCCGGCGTTTACAATTGGGTGAACTTCGAGTGCTTCTCGTCAAAATTATTTGAGTTTGTTCGATTAGCGGATAATGCTCTTCGAATCGCGTCCGTTTCAATGGGATACTCGCTCTTTCAGATTGATTTTTTTTTCTTTTTTCATTCTCTTTGAATTTGACATGCTGTAGCTCCAGATAATGCGCGAGAAACGCAAAGATGTGATCCGCCCTTGATGGCGGTATTTGCTAATTTTTGTTTTTCCTCCTTGTGAGGGCTTGGTCAACGACTCAGTGCCGGAGAAAACATTTACTCAAGTAGACAAATTCTTGAATTCGAGCAAAGCCTGGAATGTTTAAACACTTTTAGTACTGCCACATCGACTAAACTTCCTTTTCACATATCTCATAAATTCTACAAAGATAGTCTCTAGCCTTGGTAATTCTACTCATAGGATTTTAATACCATTAGAAGAGCCTTGGGGGCCATTCTTTACCTGTTGGTTGAACCAGTGTGGTTCCAATATTAGCAAGGAGACGATTTACCAGACCACAAAGATCGCAGTCTTGTGGGGCGCTCTAGCAGATAGTGCAATGTAGTGTAGTGCAATATAGTGTAGTGCAATGTAGTGTAGTGTAGTGCAATGTAGTGTAGTGCAATGTAGTGTAGTGCAATGTAGTGTAGTGCAATGTAGTGTAGTGCAATATAGTGTAGTGCAATGTAGTGTAGTGTAGTGCAATGTAGTGTAGTGCAATGTAGTGTAGTGCAATGTAGTGTAGTGCAATGTAGTGTAGTGCAATGTAGTGTAGTGCAATGTAGTGTAGTGCAATGTAGTGTAGTGCAATGTAGTGTAGTGCAATGTAGTGTAGTGCAATGTAGTGTAGTGCAATGTAGTGCAATGTAGTGCAATGTAGTGCAATATAGTGTCAGCTAAGAGCACACTTCTCTAGTAAAAGATACTCAACTGGCTACAGCTTAAAAGCTTTTTGACTGGCACTTGACTTGCTTCCATTTCCAATACTCGGTCCGGCAGTATGGTGCGAGGCACAAAGAAACGGCCTTCTTCATAACATACCTACCGTATAATGCCTTTCTTACTATCACAAACGATTCATTTAATAATTCTTGCTTTCATATGACATTCATATCTGTCCTTTAATTTTGTGGCATTTTTTCAAGCCGTTGAAGTCTATCAACAAGTAAATAAGATGTGCCAAGAGCTCAAGTGCGCGGAATGTGTCAACGAGTGAACAGTCACATTCCTCACGTGCGCTTGAACACGTGCTATGGTGCACGTGACAGGACTGAAGGTGTCTGCTCAATCGAGAAAAGATTTTTCATGAGGAGAAAAGGAGACTCTTCTCCAAGGGTCTTGAATCATAGTTCAAGGTTTAGGGTCCGAAGTATTATATACTTGAATAACAAACTTACTATTTCTATTAGAATGTGGGTTGCGTGAAGCAAAGACGTTGATCACAGAAAAATCTATCCTCAAGACTCTCGCAACTTTTCGTCTCTGCTTCACTTAGACAAACAGAATAAATTACGCCAAAGTTTTCCGTGTGAATTCTTGTGCTAAGCCAACTTCGGAAAATTGATCAAAGTCAGCCAAAGATACCAGCAAGCTAAAAGCAATAACCAGTATTCAATAAACTCCACACCCCAACGCCCTCGCGGAACTCCACCCCTCGATTTTTCCATCTTGTCTGATTTCTTTGGTGGCTGTCCGGCACAAGCCATCAGAACCGGAGGGAGCAAAAATTCGAAATTCCTTCCTCCCGAGTGCAGACAAGATAAATACCTGAGAGTAGTTTAATTCACAATCTGTTTCTTTAGTCCTTGTTTTTCCACTTCTTGCAATCGTTTTTGAAGTCTCCTAAACTCTCGTTATATCTACTTTTATCTTTTTTATCTCTTTCTAACCTCTTTTTTTTTTTTTTTTTTTTTGCGCTGTGCACATGGCTCCGATGCGATGAGGCCCCTCCCCCCAGAGTTTTTCCTGCACTACCATCGACTGCGTGAAAATTTCCCAGTGCATCTCATCAGACTCTTTTTCTTCCATAGATCCACCTTTCGTTCTGAAATACCATAGAAAAAGAAACACAAAATGGCCAAATCTTCTACCAAACCCAGCAAAACCGCTAAGGCCGTGAAGAAGACCGAAACTTCGTCCTCGTCATCAGACTCTTCTTCGTCTTCGTCGTCTTCTTCTTCTGAGTCGTCATCGGAATCTTCATCTTCAGACTCTTCCGACTCCGAAAGCGAGGAGGAACCTGAGAAGGAAGTTAAGTCGGCTAAGAAGGAAGCCAAGTCGGCTAAGAAGGAAGTTAAGTCGGCTAAGAAGGAAGTTAAGTCGCCCAAAAAGGAGGTGAAATCGCCCAAAAAGGACGCCAAAAAGGCTGCTGCTGCTGAGTCGTCTGACTCTGACTCCGACTCATCCTCATCCTCATCATCCTCGTCGTCCTCTGATTCCAGCTCGAGCGACGATTCCGACTCCGAGTCCGAGGACGAGAAGGAAGAGGTGAAGACAGAGTCCAAGAAGGAAATTAAGACACCGGAGACCAAGGAAGAGACCACAACTTCGTCGTCTTCGGACTCTGACTCTGACTCTGACTCTGACTCGTCGTCTTCATCTTCGTCTTCATCTTCATCTTCTTCATCTTCATCTTCTTCTTCTTCGTCAGACTCGGACTCCTCGTCAGACTCCGATTCCGACTCCGATTCCGACTCGGAAGACGCCCAAAAGGAGGAGAAATCTACCAAGCGTAAGGCCGACCACTCGGAGGAATCTTCATCTACTTCTGAAGAGGAGCCTGCATCCAAAAAGCAAAAGAGCGAGGCCGTTGAAGAGCCTGCGACTCTTTTTGTGGGCAGATTATCTTGGAATGTCGATGACGACTGGTTGAAAAAAGAGTTCGAGCCTGTTGGAGGCGTCATCAGCGCCAGAGTTATCATGGAGAGAGCCACCGGCAAATCCAGAGGATACGGATACGTCGATTTCGAGACCAAGTCCGCAGCCGAGAAGGCATTGAAGGATTTCCAAGGCTACGAAATCGATGGCAGACCCATCAACTTGGACTTGTCCAGCGGCAAGCCCAGAAACACCAACCCACAAAACGACAGAGCCAAGAAGTTTGGCGATGTGCCCTCGCAGCCTTCTGACACCTTGTTTGTCGGCAACTTGTCCTTCAACGTCGAGAGAAATACTTTGTTTGATCTTTTTGGACAACACGGAACCGTCGTGTCCTGCAGATTGCCTACCCACCCGGACACACAGCAACCCAAGGGCTTTGGATACGTCCAATTCGCTTCTGTTGATGAAGCCCAAGCCGCTTTCAATGCCTTAAATGGCGAGTACATCGAGGGCAGGGCCTGCAGATTAGATTATTCTGCCCCTAGAGAAAACAACAACGGTGGCGGCGGAGCTCGCGGAGGCCGTGGCGGATTCCGTGGTGGACGTGGCGATTTTGGTGGCCGTGGAGGCCGTGGCGGTTTTGGTGGACGCGAGAGATCGTCGCCTGCTCCAAGAACTGGTGCCAACAGCGTTGAATTTAAGGGCACCAAGAAGACCTTCGATTAGGTGGGTTGATATTTCTTCCCGGGGCGAGTTTGCTATTGTACAATAATAATTACCCGTTTGCATATACTGAGATAGGATAAGACAAGGTCAGATAGGATAAGTGAGAATGTAGGGGGGGGGGGATAAAGATAGCTTTCAAAGACAGTTCGGGAACTAGTTACTCGGAGGTTGATCGCGATCGTCTTCATAATGGCCCTCGAAAAGATGTTTTATTGAGACCAAATGGAAGAAACTGTAGGTAAAAGGGCCTCTAGAAGGGCCCTATGTCAAGAATCTAAAAGGAGCTTCTATAAAGGTACTACACAAGGACCTTCCATTGAGACTCTCTGTAAGGACCTTGTACTAAGACAGGGACCTCTATTAAGACTCTATAAGAATCGTACGTAAGTGTCATCCACAGATCCTTAAACAACCCGTTGTGTATACCCGGTCTTCCGTAAGAATATTTGGTAAGAAATAGTTACCGGGGCCTTTTGAAGAGCATTCAATTAGAACATCTTAAGAACACTTTATATGATGGCATTCTAAAGGCACTTGCAGATAAACTCCCAAAACTTGTTACATCTGGACTTTTTATAGGCTCTTATAAGGCCCTAATCAACTTTTATAAAGTTTCTCATTCAAGACCACCCACTTACAACCTTGTTATCTGTCATGCGATAAAAAATCTGGATAAACTGGACTTAAATATTGCACCCAGAAGTCCGGCTTAACGAGAACCGAGGTTTCTTTCTTTCTTTCTTTCTTTCTTTCTTCTCACAACATTATGGAATAAAGAAGGTATCTAGCTTGATTAAAACTAATGTCTCTAACTTTCATGGCGGTCTTCGTTATATCGTTGAATAATTTGACGTTGAGACAAGTATGTCTTACGTGGAGCTCAAAACTCTCATCATTACACCATAAGGCTCGTCTTGATTTTCCTAATCAGTATTCCCATCCGACAAAATACAAATGTTCTTTCCCGAATCTCTAGTTTCGTTGCTTGGGGAATCTTCCACAGTAATCAATCATCTAAGTCCGGCTAAGAGACATTTTTTTCGTGCGGTTCACAAACTTAACGGGAATCCGGCTTATGAGGTGTCCGGTTTTTCTAGGTTTTACAATACTGGAGACTTTCATCATCTTTCATAAGGGCACTTCCATAAAGAACTTCTATCCTAACCTTCCATTAAATTGCTTCGTACGGACCTTCCCCTTCAACGTTTCATCAGGATTCTTTGACAAAATCTGTCTTCAGAGAACCCTTTAAAACAACCATCATTCAAATCTTCTGAGTGTTTTAGCTATACTCTTTATAAACGGATCATGGTAAAATGCCCCATAATCCTTGGACGGATGCTCTATACATCCTCTATTCGTTTTTCGCATAGAAACAAAAGTGATACGAAAATCTCTTTTCTCACTTTCGCAGCCACTGTACGATACTGTAACCGTGACGATTCAGTGAGAGTTGAACAGAATCTATTTGCCCACAGCCTTCATAATTTCATTATTTTTCCTCGAAATATTCAAGGCTTATTCTAGTCACAGCACGACATCGTTGGTAAAACATTGTCCACCTTTCGGCACTATGCTGTATGGAAGCCTATGAATGAAAAACCACGTGTTCTGCTGGCGAGAGGAGATGCAAATCGCGCATGACGCGCGGGCAAGAATCTTATCGACAACGAGATCGCCGCGGCTCAATGCAGGAACACTTCTCCGAAAAAAGAGCAAAAGGCCTCAAAATGTAAAACGAGCAAGCGGGGGAAAACCGTTTTGTGGATTTCACAGACCATGGGTGAGATTTTGGGGATTTAGCAAAACAAAACCCCTCAGTCTAATCGGCTGTGTATTTGAAGTTGGTGTGCTTACCATGACATTTCCAACTCCTGGTGCGGCACCGGCACGTGACCCCAAATGGCGCTTGGCGACACTCAAGATGTTCCATTTGATCTCGTAAGTGCTCGCGGGCACGCTCTAAAATCAGAAGCCAGATCGACGCATAAAGTACCGTCGGAGTGCCTGAACCTTTTGCAACCGGAAGAAACAACTCAATTATGACCAAGAAATCAAACTGCGTGACGTTGACATAGTTAAGTTTCAAATTCCACATTTTTTCACTTTTCCCTTTTTCATTTATTCAGTTCTCTTTTCAACTCTTTTGCGCCTCACTCCAATCTGAGCCTCAAGAGTTGCGAAGACTTCAACCAAAAACAGAGCACAACTTGTGGATAATACATTGCTCTTCAAGGTTTTTTTTTTTTTTTACTTTTTGTGAAACTCGGAAAAAAAGAAGAAATGATTTTAGGAATGTCCGGCTTCTCAAAGTCTCCTCTTTTTCCCCTCTGCCATTGACTCGAGAAATGTTTGTGAACACACTTTCCTTTCCAGCGACACGGTTCCAAAAAAAAAAAAAAAAAAGGACCTGGGTTGGACCCGGAGAGGATCGAAATAGGGGCAGGTAATCCAAAATCTAAATACTTCCCCGCTTTCCCAAGATCATGAGAATACTGAAATGGTACGTGAAAAGATATCGCTAACTTCCAGGTTAAGTCCTAATTAGTGGTGGATCAGCCTTATTAGGTCGTAGTCGAGACCAGCACCAAAAGCCTCAAAAGCCCAAAAAAAAGAGAAAAAAAATCTGTTTCAAAACAAAACAATTATAAAGCTGATGGGAGCTGACTTGGGAATGACCGATTCTGGCCGGGGAATTAGTGGGTCCTGTCGTGTGATAGTTCCACTTAACATGCGAGTATAACCTTGTGTTTCATCCTTCTTAAGGCGGCACGTGCGTGATGTGTCAGCGGCTATACCATCTTCTTACGGCCAGAAACATACTAATTATAGATCACGTACAACTACCGAGCAAATTGTTAACGTGGCCGGTAAACACCAATTTCGCGGACGCAGAATGTATCCAATACTAATTGTTCCAGCCGCGACCGACCTGTATTGCTTGATGCATCTGCCCATTGTACCGGATTGATTGTTCTCCTCGGGCATCACTCAGCTCAGTGCTTCACTAAGCCCACCTTTGTTTTCCTGTCTGTTGCTGCAGAGGTGACTTTGCGGTAAACTGCTCCGCCTTCTGGTTTTGAACACGCTGCGTACACACAAAATGATTTTTGATTTGACTCGAGAGACCGGGGTGGCCATTGGCCGGAGGGCATTAAATGGGGGATTGAATTCCCCAGTATTTTCCGGTGAATTTTTCTCTTCTATTCCCTCCGTGGTTTTCCTGTGGTTATCGCTGTGACTTTCCTCGTGTATCTTCTTTTTGTTGATTTTTCAGAGTCCAAGAAAGATCAAAAAACAATAATAATAATAAAAAAAAAAAAACACCGCGCGCATCAACGGTTTTCTGGCGTGGGCCCATTACATACTCAGACGGATACTGAGTGCTGTACTTGAAAGGGCGTACTTGAAGGGGCGGAACGTACGACACAAACAGCTACTCACAGCTACTCACAGCTACTCACAGCTACTTACAGCTACTCACAGCTACTCACAGCTGCAAATACGCACGCAAGAAAGCAAAAAAAAAAAAAGAAACGAAAAGGAGGCTTAACCCACCCTTTCGAAAGACGCCTCCCCATATTCCTCACTTTGCACCAAGCTTTCAGTGCCGGCCCTCACTCGGTTCAGTGCATTAACGTTTTTCTTGGGTTCGCTTCTTCGCTGGCTCGCTTGTTTTTTCCCAGTCTGGAATTAGAGCGGTTCGCGTCCTGTACCTGCTACGGCGCAAGCCTGTGTCTGACCTGCATTGGCATGGGCCTCACAACGCACTTTTGACACCCACATCGAAAAGAGACTGGGCCGTGCTCGCCAAGAACCCATCTTCAATCAAGACTGCAGGGATATATTTGACCTGCAAACGTTCAAGCGGGCCCGCAACTTCAGATACATTTAACCCGGTTGCCCTGCCCAAAGGCTGCAAATAGCATTTGTCTTTTGCTGCTGCCTCTTGACATTCTCCTTTTTTGAGGGCTTTTTTATTATTTGGGTTGGTTTCTGTTGTTGCCCGTGTGTGCTTCTTGTTGTCTAGTGCCCCTCCTTTGTTGTTCCATTGTTCTCCAACAGGGCAAATCACACTGTTGGCCTCGCCACTACAACAAACACAATGCGGCGGGCCGTATCGAAATTCATTCCGAATAAGTTCGGCAGGAATCCATCGGATCTACTGATGAGCACGTACAAGCTAGATCACGGTTCGGTTGAAGACTTCTACATATCGTTGGATAGTCCGCACAAGTCGTGGGCTCCGGGTGACGAGATATCGGGCCAGGTGATTCTTCGCAGCAAGAAGAATTTAGCCAATATTGCCATTCACTTTAATCTTTCCGGATATGTGAAGATCCATGCTCTGCCGCACTCCAAGCTACGTCCAATGAAGACTGTGTTATTTTCACACACAATCCGAATCTACGGACCGGATTCAAATGTGGATTCCAGCCAAGAATTCGCAAACGGGCTTTATAAAGGAGAACACCGGTTTCCCTTTATTGTCAAGCTCCCGAACAAGCGGATTTTCACCAGCATAGACTTTGGAAAGGGCGCCATAGTGTATGTACTTCTGGCGCATCTTGTTTCTGCGGACTCACTCAAAAACCAAGCGCCATCACTGTCTTCCAAGTCCTCGCCTGCTTCTGTTGCTTCAGGCGCCCTTACTCCAAACACAAGCTCACCCGAAATATCGTCACTTTTCAAAGCGAAGGAGGCCATCTCGAAGATGCATCATCCCTCATATTCGTACGAGAAAATCATCAATTTGGTGAATCCAATCGACGTGGCACATCTACTGACGCCGAAACGGAAACGCCTCGTGATCAAACACCCAAGAAAAAGTAAATTGCTGAGGGCACAGCCGTCCAGCTCCACCATCAACACCATGGGCTCGATAGCATCAACAAATTCGGATATCGAGACTGTTTCTACAATCCAGCGCCCGACTTCGGCGGACCTCTCGACTGTTTCGGCAGTTTCTCAAACATTGCTGCTGGCAGCCTCTGCACAAACGGGATCGCCCCAGAATACTGCTGTATCTTCCAGCGGAATGTCTTTAACGACACATTCGAAGGACTCTTCCGACACCATTCGGGTGCTGATGGATGTGGCACAACGCGGGTTTTTGCGAGGAGAACTCATACCAATCAAACTCTCGATTAACCACTTACGAAAAATCCAGGACTCCACGGGCATTATTGTCACCCTTGTACGAGTATGCAGAATCGACTACGGCCCCGATGGGTACTACGAATCGTTCCGCAAGGATCTCCAGCAGCTGGTGATTCCGCTTTTTGTTGACCCAAACACGTTCTCTCTGGAGATCAGTACGAGTATGAGAGTTCCCGCCGATGCCTTTCCCACGATTTCCGGTTGCCCGCTCGTGAGCTTCCAATATTTTGTCGAGGTGATGCTCAATCTTTCGGGAAAGTCTTTGAGTTTGACTACGCCCTCGGAACAACCAAAGTCGAGCACTATGCCGCAAGAAGATAGTCCACAGTCTCTTTCACAGGGCCAAGCATCGGCCGTCAGCTTCAATTTCCAATCGCTAGCCAACTCTAGGTCCGAGTTCATCAATACAGACAAGTTCAAGCGGCTGAAGAAGTTCCTACAGATGACGGTGGAAGTGGTCATTGGCACCCATCGACTGGTACAAGGATCAGCAGAAAATGCCTCTTCAAACACGTCCCTTTCGATTATGACTGACTCAGCCCAAACCCTCTCGGTTCGGTCTCTTGGACAATCGAGCTTCTCGCCTCAATCCGCAGGTGCACACGCGACGCATGCTGGGATCAACACGGTGCCGGAAGGTACTAGAATGGAGAACTTTGATAGCCCTCCTTACTTATATGAACACATTCAGCTGCCCGACCCAACGCCGTCAAATAATGATGGAAATGTCCCTGCCTACGAGTCGGCAACAGTCATTCCTCCGCGGCCTGATGTGCGGGCCATGTCTGAGAAGGAAAGAATGAGGCAACATGAGGCTAGTCTTCTTCCGTCTGCGCCGGATTTTGAAGATTCTGACTCCGATGATGAAGCTTCCGCGAGTTTACCTGCGGAGAGCCCTTTGCACGAGGAAGGCATGATAATAAGCCGTGGAACTGCTGAAGAACAAGCCGCAAGCCAGTCAATCGCATGTGATATTCATAATCCGGGCGGTGTTATCATGCCAGATGGGCTAAATAGCGACGAATTGTATGAGGTGCCAGATATTCACGAGGGAATCGGGCTGGAAGGAGTACAGGACTATGTTCCGAAGTACACCGCAGAAACTAACGACAGGGTGGTGAGACCATAGACCGAGGAATTGAGGAAACGATAGGAAGGCGGTGAGAAAACTACAAGGATCGAAAGTAGTCAAAGCACGGGTTTACAATGTGAAGTGGTGGATTGCACAAGTACAGGTGAATGATGGAATAGACATTACGAGAAAGACATTATGAGAAAGACATTATGAGAGAGACATTATGAGAGAGACATTATGGGGTCGATGAGAAAGAATGTATGAAAGAGATGATGAGGAAGATCTTATGACAGAGAGATGATGAGACTTGGTGAGACTTGGTGAGACTTGCAAGCTAGTCTCTATGAGATCGTTTCCATGAAGCGGACGTTATCAGATAGATGTTATGAAATTTTGAGAGAGGCTATGAAACTGAAGGCATGTGATACGTCTTAGGCATTAGAGGTCACCAGACTTTATGTGATAGACTTCACGAGTTAGAGAGACTTACTTTATAAAACAGACGTCATGAGCTAAATGTTCTGAACAAGAGGCTACGCAAAAAAGAAGTTATGAGAAAGAGATTTGAAAGAGGTTATGAGACTTGCTCTGAAATAGACCACGAGACAGATGTTACGAAATAGACAAAAACGGCACGATAGAGACACGTTGAGATATATGCCATGAAATACATTTTGCGAAGCAGACGTATCAAATAAATGCTGTGAAGTCGATCACGGAACAGACAAAGAACACACATTATGATCACACGGTTTAAAACTACCATTACCTGAATCACCAAACAGTCGTTATAAATATATCTTGGAATGTCTAAAATCCCCTCATGACTTGGCAAGGTAGAGTTCCTTCTTCAACGCCGTGACTTGGGCATTCAACTGGTCACGCTCTTGTTTGAGAATGTACAAGTCGGCCTCCAAGTCCTTGAGTCTCATGTTGTAGTGAGCAGCAGTGAACTGATCATCGTCTTCTGTATCATCAGCGGCATTTTCCACACGTGAGATAGCAATAGGCAGTGTGCCGTTACTAAAACTCGAGTCGGAAACCTGGAACAGGTGTTTCTTCAGGGCATTGGCAGCCTTTTTGAACAACTTCAATTCGTTGTTTTCTTTGTGCAACTTGTCAATGAGAAGCTTCTGGGTTTGCAACTCTCCCTGGGTCAACTCAAGTGCCTTGCTGATGTTCTTCACCGACTGCAACGCATCCTTGTAGTTCTCTTCGTACGATTTCAACGAAGTGGTCTTGGCCTGCAATTCGGCCTCCAAGGCATTGACTTCCGCCGACGAAATGTCGTGTTGAGCATGGGACGTCTTCAGCAACTCGTCGATTTGGCTTTGCAACAGCTTAACCAAGTCATCCTTACTGTCCCCATCAGCAGCATCTCGCAGTTTCTCACCGTGGGCAAGTCCCGATTGCCATAACGAGACAAGGTTGCCTAAATGAGACGAAAGCTGAGAAACGGGCTGGACAGAACCGCCAATTTTGTCACTTGAAACGTACACCTCGGCATTAAGGCTGCGGTAGGTGTTGAACTCGAGCTCCAAATCGTCGTACTTATGCTTCCAGTCGTTGATTTGTTTGTGCAACGCCAGCTCTGACTTCACATGATTCTGAAGCTCACTGATCCTTTGTTCTTGAGCTTCCACGACCTTGTGCAACGTGGCCAACTCGGTGATCTGATTGTTCATGAATGGCTCAAACTGAGCATGTTTCTGTTTGAGTTGGGCATTCTCGTTTTCGAAGTAAACCAACTTGTTCATCATGTCCAACCGGTCCAACTTGTACTTTGTCAACTCGTTGAAGCCACGCGAGGAAATTTCTTTGCCAGGGACGGCGTTTTCGTTGATTTTCAAGACGCCAGGGTCAACGGCAAGTCTGAGCTCGTGAATCAATTCATCCTTTTCTTGAAGCGCCTGCTTGTGTGCCTCCAGATAACGGGAGAGTTCCGTTTCTTTCTCCCACTGAAGCTCTGTGTTTTGTTGCTCCAAAGTCTCGATTCTTGCTGTAGCAGTCGCCATCTGGGCATTAGCCGATGCCTTCAACTCATTCAATTCCCTTGTGATTTCCGAAACCGCTATTTTCACAGGGTCATCGGGACTCCAGTTGGATGTGGATGACGATGCCAATGCATTGTTTTCGTCGTATGGTGTCGGCAAAGCGTGCCCATTTTGGCCCGATCCACTAGCACCATTAGCACCATTAGCACCCATAGCACCTCCTTCCATAATAGGACTTGATTGATCCACATCATCAACAACAACATGGCCGTTTTTCCCATTGGCAGGCAAAGGCTCGTCGCCATTGTTGGCGCCTTCAACATCGAGCCCGTTCCCGGCCACACCCTCGAATTTCCTCGTGAATTCAGACGTTTGGCTGCTTTCCACACGGCCCTTTGAAGTGGCACTCTCGTCCTGAACGTCTTCGTCCACTACAACAAGGTGTGGGAACTCTGACTGATGAAGAGCGTGGCTATGGAGGTAGTTTTCCCTGATCTCGTTGAGCTCCTGCGTGACGCTAATGCTGGCGCCCGCTGAAGACGCCACGTCCACATCCACAAACTTCTCCGCCGCATGATCGTCCGTCGGCTGCTCGCTTTTGCTCCTCAACGGGTCAAGCAGCTTGTTGAACTTGTCCACCGAGCCATTGGGAGTCAGGTATTCGTCGATTCCCGCACTCAAACTGCGCCTGTGGCGGGTCATGGCATCTTCGGAAGGTACAGGAGAAGCAGCACGGCGGTTTAAAGCCCCAGCAGCGCCGCCACCAGCAGAAGCGGCAATTTTCGTGCCCGTGCCACCGCTCATCAAATGAAGCACCCTTTCCACGTCTAATTCGTACACCATAGTGCCCACATCTTGGCCATTGTACTCCTCATAAGTGGAAAAGTTGTTGGCCTGCGGATAGATGTAATCGTTTCTGTCACCGCCCATGATCATCACCTTGTTTAACTTGGGAATATAGGTCATGGAATGGCCACACCGGGCACCTGGCCCATCTGTTGCGACGACGGTGTTTAAAAGCGTCCACCGGAACGAATGGAGGTTCAAACAGTACAAGGTGTTGTAGATGGTGCCACAAAAATCGTTGCCGCCGTAAACAAACATGTTGTCGCCCACAATACACGCCGAGTGCTCGTTGACAGGTGGCGGCATGTCGCCCAGAGGGTGGATTTGCAGCCACTTATTTGAGTGGGTCTCGAAACACCACACATCATTCAGCACTTTCTCGTTGTTGTACACCCCGCCAAAAACGTAGATTTTGTTTTTGTACACTGCCATCAGGTGGTTTGTCAACGGCGGCGGCTTGAAGTTGTTGTGGGGTGCCACCACCTCCCACCGGGCCTTGGGCAGCTTGAACGTGGTCAACTCAAAGTAGTACATATCGTCATAGACGTCGTTTTCCAACTGGCCTCCAAAAAGGTACAAACGAGAGCTCAGCGTGCTCTGCAGCACTACGCCCAACAGGTGGCCGTAACGGCCCAGCGGCTTGTTCAAAATGTGCAGCGGCACCGTGTACTTCTTGTTGTTGATGTTGAACATGTAGAAATTGTCGTCAGGCGAGCCGTTGGGGTCGGTATCCACGGTATCACCGCCATACACAATATATGCATTTCCACATAAAACCAGCGAATGGCCCACACGAGCCGGCGGGTTGTTGTTGTTCACCACCTCGACATGATGTGCCTCAAGCGCGTTAATTTCCTTGCCATTGCCGCTCACTTTGGGCACGATTTTCCACGTGTCTCCAAACACAGACCCATCCTTCAACCCACCCATGAGGAAAATCTCGTTTTTATCCAGCGAGATCCCCAGCGCCGCGTGTCTATACCGAGGGAAGGGCGAGTTGAACAACTTGTGGCGTTTCCAGGGCGTTGTAGCCGGCAGTTTTTGCGACAAAAAACCCCCTTTTGCACCAAATACGGCACTTTTGGGTCTTGCAGAGTCATAGCCGCCATCAGTTTCGGGCTCAGCGTGGTCGCTGACCGTGTAGGAGCCGTTTTCACCGTCGAGATTGCCATTTTCCTGGGTTTTCGACAGGATCGATGGCCGGCGGAGGTACGAGTGGGGCACCTCGCCTTGGCCAGTGTGAGCCAGTGTGTCTGAGACACCAGAGTGGTCTGCGTCGTTATCCTTCTTTTTTCTGCTGAATTTAAAGCGTGACATGATGATGAAAACTATCACTCAAAGTTGGTCAAGTCCCAGGTATTAGTACAACCGGCTGCCGCACGCGTCAGTGGAAGAAAATCGCCGATGCGGGGAAAAAGAAATATCGGCGTCTTCGTTGTGATTACTTGGCCGTGCCTGGAAATTCCTTTTCGTTCCGAGCGATCTTGGTATTCTTGACTAGAATTGCCTCTTGAATGGGAGTGCGAGTCTAGAAGGTGATGATAAGAAAAACTGGGGTCGAGGCTAATCGAACAGCAGAGCGTGTTTAGAAATAAAGTGTTTAGTTATTAAAAAAAAAAGAGTGCAATGAGGTCTCACTCGACAACCTCCCCATATAAAAAAAAACAAAGAGCAGGGCTTGAAGTCGCTGGCGCCATGGAGGCTTCTCAAACTGAATCACTTGACTTCCTAGTGGGGAAATTTTCTTCCGGCGATTGTGAATGCCGGATCACGTTCAGGAATGTGCGGCTTTAGTTGCAGGTACGACAAGACAGGAGCCTGAAACGCGGAATCCGGACAATGGATAAATTAGATGGAATTACTGGAAATGGGTCCGCAAGAAGACAGTGAGTAGAACTAAAACATTGGGAGAGTTTTGATAATAGACTGACTGACGCGTCTTGTTGAAAGTTGCATTTTTGGGTGCGGGTTGATCATTGGAGCTTAAAATATGCGTGGATTCCCGAGATTGGAGCAATCTCATGGGTTTAAAGTATAATGAGTTATCCAAAAATTTCGACGTCTTTGGCATTTTGGAAGTTTTTTTCGTTGAAAATTTTACTGGCTGTTTAGGGTTTTTCGTCTTCGACCGTTCTGTCTCTCCTTATCAAGCAGAAGGAGATAAGCTCCTGGCATGGCCCGGCGTCCGCTTGCCCTCGGATCAAATTGTGTGGGGACGCATGGCCCCGCAAATGCATGGGCCACCACCAAATGCATGGGCCACCACCAAATGCATGGCCCACACAAGACCACAAGATCATGGGAAGACAAAGCCCATCAAAAGTTTCGACTTCAACAGGCCACCAAAGATCTCATCTTCGTCAACATGTAATACTTCATACTGCTTCTTAGTCGACGCGTGGCTTTGGTAAATCCTTTTTGGCCCAGAGCAAATCTCCGCATTTAACAATAACCCGGTATTGTGCGTGTGCAGCGTGCATAGTGCCTCTACGCGACCAAGAGCTCTGCACAGAGTTGCACAAAGTCGCACAGAATTGCACGGAGTTGCACGACGTTGCATCGATTTCACGGACTTGCGGTCTGCCTCTGAAACAACTTCTATGAAGACAATTGGGATTGTGCAGATTGAGTAAAGACTATGTAGGCCTTAAGAATAGGATCTCTTGGTCTTCACGAGCTTTTGAAAGAGTGAAAAAAAAATCACCCCATGACCTTCGACGAGGTTTGAGAAGATGGCCGAGCCCCGTCTACTAGTAAAACTAAATACCTCGAGGGTGAAAAAAAAACTTCTGAAGGAGAAATTTCTTACGATAACGTCAACCACCACCTCACCACCGTTCTCCTCTCACCCCCGCGCTTCATTCTTTGAGGTATGAGTGTCACTTTTATATACTGTGATTTCTGATTTCACTCTTTTTTTATTTCTCTTGGTTTCTTAATCTTGGAGTCGTCAGCCTGCGAATTGGTGTCATGAAGGGCTGTTTACTTTAACAAATTAGATAAAAACAAGCTTTGAGACAAGGTTTTGGTGTCGCTCGTCGGTGAGGGGACGCGGTGAAGTGGTGGTTGACTTTATTATGAGAGGAATGTTAGAGATGTTTCCATACGTTAAAGAGCAGTGGATTTTCAATAGAGGACTCAACCTTGAAGTAAGCTCTTACAAGCACTTTTGAGTCAGCTAAATCGTCAGAAATTTTAATAGTAGTAGACTGATCATATGTCGAAAAAGTATAGTATTAGCACATAAAGGGTTTGTTCGGAACATGATCTATGCTTGTGAAGTCTTGAGCTTTGAATATGAAACTATGAATGTTTTGGATCATCATCAACGTCCCTATTTCCGAGCAAGACCCAGTATGACCTCTACCAGGGCTGGGCTGTATCATACAGTCTAAATCCGACGTACATTGGGATGTACGATCAGAATCCATCGGATAGAAAGGTACGAATGTACGACGAATGTTCGAAAGCATAAAGTACCTCACCACGCCGTTGGACTTGAAGAGGACTAAGTTCAAAATAACAGGAAGCACTATATGTAACTCCGAAGACTCTTTTTGATGGCCTAGGAAATGGGAATCGGGATATCCCTTGTAAGTACTTCTTAGTTTCTACTTTCGGGGCATGATTAAGTGGAACTAGAACTTTCCTTGTGTAAGTCCAGGGTCTTGAAAAACGGCAATATCGCTCAAGGTAAATTCAAGCCAGCATAAGCCAACGGTTCAATAAAAAGCTTAGGGAAATCCTGTGAATGAAGTCTTTTTTCTTTATGGTAGGGAACTACCCTGTCGACCATTTACATTTGTTGGTCCAAATCGATTTTTGGAAGTGGAGAAACGCTTAAACCGTCGAGCAGGACTTCCCAAATTAATATTCAGAGATTTCACTTTGCGCCTCTGGAAGATTTATGTGGTTTTTTTTTCTCTTTTTTTTTTTTTTTTATTTATTTTTTCCTTCTGCTTTCATCGGAAAGTGGTGGGATGAAATTTGCGGGATTTTCCTCCTTCCATAGATTTCTTATCCCATGGTGTGTTTCATTCGATAGTGCTTTGATACTCAGTCAAATCGTGACATCAGAGTGCATAGATTTCGGACAAGTGCTACCCTAAAGGCTAGTAAATCGAGTCAGAATATCCATTTTTAAGGGAGAAATAAGTGTCTTTCAAGCGAGCCAGTTAAGCCACTCAATGAAATGAGCTGAGTAGGGAAGAAGAGCTCTCGCAAGAGAGAAAGTTCCATATCCTTACCACTATGGCACCTAAAAAAGCATAGCTGGGGTGTACATTAGGAATCCTAACACAAGTTAGTCAGTCGCCTAGCAATTTTACGAATTTTACGAGCCATTACCTGACAAACGCAACGCGGAACCACTAGAAACTATTGATATGGCTCCTGAAGCAATCGAAATTTTTTCAGTCATCTCCTCAAACACTTTAGAAAAATAAAGGCTTTCGATGTACGAAATGGCACTTTCATATCCGATTTTAGAGGCCATCGTCTTTGTATATACGATGATTTAAAACCGGCGTTTTCGTATAATCGTACATCTCTGTTTACGATAATGTGCGAAAAAGATACAGCACTGACCTCTACACATGTATATCGTAATGGTCAAGTAAATCAAAAATAGCACGTGTACTACCTTTTTCGAAAAGATAAAGAGAGTAACAATGAACAGTTTCACAACCCTTTCACTCTTGCCTCTGACAATATCTACTCCGGAAATTCGAAATCTTCAGAATTCACCCAAAGAAAAGCTACAAAAGATTTAAACAAGAAGCCGTTGCTCGTCTGATTTTTGCTCACGTGAAAGCTGCAAACTAAAAGTGAGGTTCAGTTTCAGCTAACTATTCCAGTCAAACTCAGTCAGAAAACAACTTTTTCTTTTTTTTTATTATGTGAAAAAAATTACCACAGTAGAACTCAGCACAATCGCAGAACTAAACTAAAACAATGTACCTTCAACTGCACCAAAACTCTAACCCATGACATTATGGTTTCTCGAAAACATTAAAACAATTCAACAGACTGTCAATCACACTTTACACCGACCACACAACACCCACCGGCAAATCACGTGATACGCTCGCCCCCACCAATTTGAGCCACGGCCTCACCACGATCTACTCTGGCCAAACCCTATGACGTTTGTATTTGATCCAGAGGTTCAGCTACGCCAGCTTTTCCCCAATGAGGCGTCTCTTTCCAAAATAGACGACGCTCTCTCGCACGTCGCCAGATACAAAGCCGCGAAAAATGCCCGACTACAGCAGCAGATTGCCTCGTACAACGCTCCTATAGACATTGAATCAGATGTTTCAGACTTGGCCACTTCACTATCCAAGGTCAGGAGCGACGCGCAAACCGCTCATGACAACATCTTGGCCGTCACGCTGCAGATCCAGAAGCTCGACACGGCGAAAAAAAACTTGGTGCTTTCGATGAACGTGTTGAAACGGTTGCAGATGCTTGTGAACAGCTTCGAGAGCCTCAATGCCATGGCATCGAGCCACGACTACGAGAAAATCGCCCAGTATCTTGGCGCAGTCAAGGGTCTTATGGAATTCTTCAAGTCTTACAAGTCGATTGACGAAATAGCCGCCCTCAACCAACGTATACATCAAACGCAGAACAAATTAGTGGACGATGTGTTCATAGACTTTGAAGATTCATTCACCAACCACTTCACCAATGACAAGCTCCGTTTTGGGTGTGATATATTGGAAATGGCAGATACCAAGTACAAAGACAAACTCCTTACGTGGTTCTACAACCTTCAACTCAAGGAGATTCAGTCTATATTCAGTGGTTCAGGCGAGGCTGGAAGCATCGAAAATGTGGGACGGCGCTTTGTTTTCTTCTCAAACGTGCTTACAAACATCCGCGCCAACTATTTGCATGCTTTCCCGCCTGAGTGGGGCGTGGATATGGAACTAGCCAAGCTCTTCTGTAAAATGACCCACCAGGAGATATCCGCTAAGCTTAGTACACGCAAAGTACTGTCCGCCGTGATTTTGGATGCTCTCACGGCGACTCTACTGTTTGAAAAACAGCTCAACGAGACTTTCAAAACCTCAGGGTTCCTGCGCATGGTGCTGCTGCTGTTTGAACCGTACCTTTTAACCTGGGTCAAGGATCAGGATGCACATATGCAGAATAAGTTTATGGAGTTGCACCTGAGGCCGAAAATTCCCCAGGAGATTGCTTCTGCGACGTCTGTGTCCGATCTAGGTCACGTGCTTCAGGTGAACAACGTACCGAATTTCGCCGAGTCGTCGCTGGAATTGTTCAAGATTTTCCAGAAATCACTTGCGCAGACTCTCAAGCTATCCACAGGCCAGATATTGCTCGAGCTTGCGCTTGTATTTGCCAAATACTTGCGTGAATACCATCGCAGTGTGCTTCTGCCGGTGCTCTGGTCTGCTTCTGAGCATCCCAATGGGTTGGAGCCGATTAAGTACCTCACGATGTTATTCAACACGGCCGACTATGTCATTAAAAACACCAACGACCTCCAGGACAAAATGGAAAAGCTAATAGACGACCCATACAAGGAGAAATTGTCGTTTGACGCGGAAACGGCGCTCTATTATGAGCTTATCAGCAAGGCCATACGCGCGTTGGTTTCTAAGGTTAGCTCTGACCTCAATTTCTCTTGGCGACAGTTTGAAAATAACGGCTGGGGTAGTCTTGAGGCTGTGTCCGATACATCCAATTACATGGATGACTTCCTTGCCTCGCTTACGGAAAACCATCGCATGATCTGCCCACTTATAATCAGAGAAGGGTATGTTAGGAACTACGCGGATAAACTTATCGAAGCCATTGTTAGCCAATTCATGCAAAGACTCTCGCTAGTGAAACCACTCAGCATCATCGCAATTGAACAGATCTTGCTTGATGTTTCGGTGCTCAAGAAGTTTTTCAAAACACTCCAGTTCTTTTCCGATCCCAACTTTGATTTTCTGAATCCGGTCCAAGACATCGACTCAAAGGTACCCAAAGCGTATATCCGGCACCTAAATGCACAGTTTGGGAAGCTCGAGCTGTTGCTTAAGCTATTGCTTACGCCCACATTGCCCATCGATAACATCGTCGAGGCGTATTTCAGTATAATTGGGGATAAATCTGTGAAAAACTTCGAAAAAGTGCTCAATCTCAAATCAATCGCGCCAAGCGACCAGTCGAAGTACACTGAAAACTTCAAGTTGCAGGTCCTATCGCGGGAGAATTTGGTGGAGGAGTCACCAATTCTAGCCAGCTTAAGTGAGCCAGGTCGAAAGGAGGATCTCACGCATCCATCATCACAACAACCACCTCAACCGCTTGACTACAAGGAATTGGCTAGCAGCAAGTCTCCTGAACCACATCTTCCTGACTTTTTGAAATCAAACTCAGCAAAAATCCAGGGCCTCAAATTGAACAATCCGCTTAGAGACTTCTCCTTGAACGGAGAGAGCCACGTGAACAAATTCAACGAGAACTTCAAGAATTTTGGCAAGTTCTTCCGTAAGGAGAATGATCCCGACGACCGCAGATGAGGAAGAAGAATAAAAAATGGTGGGAGTTTAGGAAAAGTTTCAGTGAATTGGCTCGTTACCTGGATCGTTCATGTTTTTTGGATGAAATATGGGGAGAGGATTCATTTTATAACACGATTGGGTTTATTTGCCTTAGGTGAACGAAAATTTCGCACAACTACAAGCCCAAGAGTTTCACGTCCATTTGGACATTACATTGCTTGAAAGTTTACCGCAAAATCGAAAAACAAAACCGGAATTTACACCTCAGCCTTTACTTCGCTTCACTTTTGAGAACATCAAGAAGAAAAGTCACATCTGAACCATTTTATTAGCTGCAAGGGTCGCGCCGTCGCGGCCACGGCTCTCGAATTAGTGCGCACTAACCGGCTGAAGGAAAGAACAGCCACCACCCCTAGTTATCTACACTCTCACGATCTGTTTGAGTGTATACAGCGGGGCGGAGCATCAAAGACCAGAATTGTCTGTCGTCAAGTAAGACTTAGACTGGAAGCTGTACCTGCGGTTAAGTTCCACAATGTTTCTCATAGCAGAGACATCATCTAAATTAATGGAGTCAATAGCTCTAGTAATTCTAGGAGGCATGTTGAGCGGACGAGTAGTTGCTTAACTAAGAATGAAATATCAGTAAGAGTTAGCAATGGCTAGGATTAATTAGGTAACATAAACTCAAGGCAGATGTTAACTCTTTTAAATACTGTTGCAGAGATAGAATTTCATCCTTCTGGACTGTGCATAAAATGCAACCACACAACAACCCCTCTACGTGTAACAGTATTAAGCCTTACTTTACTTTAGCTTACAAAGTAAATGAAAGACCCCATTATTAGTGTAGTGCATATAACCCCATGTTTAAATTCTAGTCCTTCGTCAGACTCTATTGGAAGCGGAGACCGTGGATATATATTTGGCTAGGGTGTTTATAACGGAAACCCAAAAACACCTCCTTTTTTCGTCTCTCTTCCATTTTCCAATGATTGTCAAAATATGTGGTTTGAGATCGCAGGAGGCTGCCGAAAGGGCCATTGAGTCAGGCACGGATTTGTTGGGTGTGATCATGGTGCCCAATCGAAAACGAACGGTACTGATGGCTGTGGCCAAAGAAATCTCAACAAAGACAAGAGAAAAACGGAAAATGCTAGGGAGAAAATTTCAGACATCCATGGATATCATCGAGGAGTTGAAGCGGGGCACTTCTTCGTCTCATAACGAGTATTTCGAGCAGTCTAGCCGCCTTATACACGAGAACGGACCTTTTTTGGTGGGGGTGTTTCGAAACCAGAGTGTTTCAGATGTGCTTCAGATGGCTCAGGAGTGCGGTCTAGATTTCATTCAACTCCATGGCAGCGAACATGTCGAGGAATTTGTACAACTCAATCAAAAACTAGGGTTCGGTATTATCAAGCGGTTTGTGATTCCTGATCATACGGATATGATGGCTGAGCTTTTCCCGAAGGTCCTCAATCTGGAATATACTGGATTTTTGCTTCCGCTTTTGGACTCCGAGGCTGGCGGAGAGGGGAAACCCATTGACTGGAAATTGATCAATGACTTGAACGGGCGGTTTTTACTTGCGGGAGGGTTGAACCCGGAGAACTTGCATGAAACAAAGCCATTTTTGGATAACGTGGTGGGGTTTGATGTTAGCGGTGGTGTGGAGGACGAGTCGGGAGAAAAAGATTTGAAGAAGATTGACGGTTTCATAGTGAACGCCAGAAAACTATAATTCGTTTCAATTGTAGTTAAAATCACCCCCGCCGCGTCTATATACACCATACAGAAACCATTCAAGACGTGTTTGAATACTGTAGCATTGGATAAGCCTGTGGGTTAATCCTTAAATAAACCCACAAAAGAACACTCTAGTCCATGACTTGACACGAAAACAACACTAAGGGTAACCCCAACATTCTCAAGCATCGCCTTCCAACTACCCCACCTCTTCAAAGTCATCAAGATTCAGTCTGTTTAATCTTCCTGATCCCAGTTACCCTGCTTCCGTTGCTGCGGAACTTGTGGCCCACCAGCTCTCTTGGCCATGATTATCTGGTCGATCGACAAGATAGTGGACGCCGCTTCCGAGGCAAGGTTGATGGCAGATTGCTTTGCGGACAAGAGGTCGTAAATTCCTTCTTCAGACACATCCACCAAATGGTTCTCAGCATCACCATCGATGTCAACACCCTTCAACAATCCCAGATCATCTTCAGCAGAGTGCGCCGCGTATAATTGACTTAAGGCCTCTGTTGCATCCAAACCAGACGTCTCAGCAAGTACTCTGGGCACAACTTCGAAAGCTTTAGCGTAATTTTTGATGGCAAGTTGCATCAAGCCCGGGGTTTTTTCACCGTATTGCGTGATCAACTTCACCAACTCGATCTCAACGGCACCGGCACCGGGTAAAAGACGGTTATCCTTCACCAAACCCTTAATGGCGTTGATCCCGTCATCAATTGCACGCTCGATATCGTCCATGTTGTTCTGGGTAGCACCTCTAAGCACAATTGTGGATGTTCTGGAAACAGATTCGTTATTCTGACGGAAAACAGTGACACGATCACCGCCAATTTCTCTGGTTTCAATAACATCAATCAGGCCCATTTCCTCCGGCAACGGAGCACCCAATCTTGGCATAGGCGTTGCCCCGCAGACCTGACAAATCCGCCTGACGTCGAACTTGGAAGGCACTTTCAAAACAAGAATCTGATGTTTGTTGAAGTAATGGAGCGCAAGATCACCGATGCTGGAGCCTGCAATCACCACACAAACACCCAGAGCACTGATTTCCTCGCATAGCGCATCCAATTGCTGTTCCTCGCCCTTGGAAAAGTCCAACATTTCCTGGGCATTATGAAGCAAGACCGTTCCTTTTGTCTCGGTAGTGGAGATGTCGATTGGGCACGTGAACACCACAACCTTCAGTTTTTCAGTCACGTTTTTGATGTGGCCCTCGGGCTCACGTGGGAAAACCATCCCCTTGACCACCTCTGAGTTAGACAAAGAGGATCCCATGATCTTAACCACTCTAACGTTGTCAATGTTAAAAGACTGAGGTTTTTTGGGGTTAAGAATCAATTTGACCGCATCGATCACCAACTGAGAAATCGTGGACTCCAACCCATACTGCTTGGCAGCAATTACCGGCTTGATCACTTTTGCAAGCTCGGCGGTATCGACGACGTTTTCCACCTTATCAACAACAAGTTTAGGCAATGTTTCTTGCACAAACTTGGTGGCCAAAGCATACCCCTGGATAATTTCCGGCACACTGAGCCCGGTAATCAAGAGCTTCTCACTAATATTTAGCAACTCGCCCGCCAAAATAAGCACCAAATTGGTGTTGTCGCCCATTTCAAACTCCTGTTGTTTCAGGGCCATAATTAACATCTTAACCGCCGGGTGGACGATGTCTAATTCGCTCAAAATGGTAGCGGCGTCATTTGTGACAAACGTGCGATCATGTTTGTTCACCAAAATCTTGTTCCGCCCACTGGGACCCATTGAAGTCAAGACAATCGAGGAGATTTCTCTGACTGCCTCGATATTGCGCACCGTGGCGCCATCTGTGGCTGAATACAGCGAGTATCCTTGCTTGAAGAGGCCCGCATTGGGCGCAGAAGGCATTTTCAACGACATTTGCGAGAAAAATTGGGTATTTTTTCGACGAACAAAGGGTGAAAAACTTAGCACTTGATGGCGGTAGGTGTTTGATGTGCGAGTTTTGCATGCTTCATGGAGAAGGATCTGGTCACGTGAGCGAAGACTGGATAGTGTCGGAGCCATGACAAGAAGAAAAGATATTAGGGTGGGAGGAGGGGCCAAAAAAAAAATAGTAATTGTTCTTTTGGGGTACCTTTTTGATTGGGTTCTCATTTTTCTTTTATTTACTTTCTTTCTTTCTTTCTTTCTTTCTTTCTTTCTTTCTTTCTTTCTTTGAGAGTCTCTATGGTGTTAGATCAGTGGTTTACTTTCTCCAGTGTGGGCCAGGCGCATATCACCGCGCGAGTCATCGACTGCAAAAAGCTTCATTTGTTTGAGATGCCACATGTTACAAATAGTATAACACTTCGTAAGAAAATGTTTTTATATTACAGATGGGGGAATTGTAAAGAAAAAAAAGTAAGAAAAAAAAAAAAAACAAACAAACGCAAGTTTCAACCCATATTGAAGATTTATGTCTATTTTCCTCAGATAAGTCCAATTTGTCTTCATGATTGACGACTCAAATGTTCTTCATTGCGGTAGGTGACTCTGCGTATGATTTGCGAACTACGTTGTAAGATGAGATTCAGTCTTTTCATTGATGATTTAATTTCAGGAGCTAATATATAGCTTTCAAAACCTCCTGTATATTAAGGGTTCGAAGATAACATCAATATCAACCATCAACAACGATAATGCTAGCCTTACACTCTCTACTTAATACTTTCACAGAGGGGTTTAAGTGAACGAAAGACTGGGAAAAAACGCATTATTACGATACCTTTAGAATTCACATGAACTCACGAGCGGTTACGAGCGATGTTAGTGCATTTGCATCCCTTGAGAAATATGTATTGAAATTTAAAAAATGTCATAATTAATAGACTAGTTATCACAGGATTTGAGAAAAACGCTCTTTCTAGGTATTGTCTTTCCAATTCAGGTAGTGCAGTGTTCAAGGACTCTATCAAAGAATTTTAACCACCTATTCAGCGACCTCACAAATTTTATGACATTGCGATTCTGCCTCGCTTTTCTACCGAAAGGGTCTGATTTCCATTTCAAGTACCTTGTGAAGCGATGCTGACTGAGCCAGGATGGTCCACCATTTGCAAGTAGACGATTGGCCATGCAATGTATTGTATTGTATTGTATTGTATTGTATTGTATTTTAGTGTATTGTATTGTATTGTATTGTATTGTATTGTATTATATTATATTATATTATATTATATTGTATTGTATTGTATTGTATTGTATTGTATTGTAGTGTAAAGTATTGTATTGTATTGTATTGTATTGTATTGTATTGTAATGTAGTGCAAGGCAGTGTAATGCAATGTAGTGCAATGTAATGTAATGTAGTGCAAGTTAGTGTAATGTAATGTAGTGCAATGTAGTGCAAGGCAGTGTAATGTAATGTAGTGTACGGCAGTGTACGGCAGTGTAATGTAGTGCAAGTTAGTGTACGTTGAGAGAACATTTATCAACCTTGATATGCTCAATTCGTTATACCTTGAGAGCTTTTTGACCAGAGCTTTGCCTGCTTCGATTTCCATTACTCAGCCTGGCAACATTGAGCGAAGTACGAAGAAACGGCCTTCTGCGAAATGCACACTTTTTCTTAGTATCATCAAAATCAAGACTTTACATTTGTCCTTGCTTGCATAACAAGAAATCGCTATTTAATTTAATTTTATTTTATTCTGTTCTATTCTTTTTTTTTTTTTTTTTTTGTGGCATGAATCTCAGCCATTGAAGTTTTTCAAAAAGTAGCGATGATGCGTTCTCGCGTCAGGTGGGTGGATTGGGAGGATGTGCTAATGCCTGGTGAAGCAGAACAAACCGTCTATAACAAAAATGAGAACGACATGCGAAATCCGCAAAATGCTTCAGTATCTTATTCTTTTATGTATGGTATTTTCAGCGCCACCGCTCTGGGTGTGTTGCGGAATGATATAAAGGCAGGGCTCATTTGACCGGTCTGTTTGATAGTGTCGATTGTTTGGGCGTCTTCAATGGGTTTGAATCTCTAGCCTTAAAGGAGAAAAAGCAAAAAAAAAAAAAAAATTGTCGGAAATAATAAAAAAACTAGGCAAGAGAATGTAAGAAAAAAAACCGGCTTTACCCGGGTGAGTTTCCACTTTGTGTTCCTGGGATTCTGAGCCGCAAAGCGAAGAGAAAAAATGGGTGCAAAAAAAAAAACCCCCCCGAAACAAAAAGCGAAACAAAAAGCGAAACAAAAAGCGAAACAAAAACGGGGAATTTACAAAGTCAAAATTACAACCAAGCACTGATAAACGAATTGCGTGACTTTCAATGTCTTAACCTAAAGCCCATAGGTCTAACTTGAATCAGTATTGCTATTATTATTATTACCTTAATCCATGAAAAATAAACATCTCTTTGGAACTTTCTCAACTTACTTTTACAATTACTAAAGAATGATGATGGAATGACTAGTTCAGATATTTTTAGAGTGACGAGGAGTTATTCGTGAGTCATCGATTTATCTTTTAAGGAGTTCATGGAGCGAGCTTGAACGGGTTGTAAGCTCAAAGCGAAAAAGGCAAGATCTCGCGAGAGAGCTGATGACGATTTACTGCCACGTAAAGAAAGCGCAGGAGTATGTCTGAATTATGCACGATCCCAGTCACAATAAATTCACATGTTCAGAAAATAAATCACAGGCAAGTTTTTAAAAGGTGTGGTACTCCTATACACATACTTCTGCATTTGAAACCTAAAGGATCAATTTGTTCATGGCTATGAAACTCTTTGTCGAGGAAGCCCCCGAGTAAAATTGGACTTTCACTTGTTTTTTCTTTCATTTTTTTTTTCAATTTTTTTTTCTGAAGGAAAATTCTTATAGAATCCTTTCATTTCAAAAGTGGTCAATTCTACTTAGTGTTTCCGAGATCCTTCACAATCCAGAAGAATCAGATTTACTTGTAACCTTCACCCGACTTTCAAATTGCGCGCACTTGATGTGCTGAGGCACTGTAATTAAAACAAATTCATCGATGGTTACAAATGGCAGGAGCATTTTCAGGAGAAAAAAAAAAAAAAAAAAAAAAAAAAACAGAGAGGGCAGTCCCTCATTTACTGGAATTTATCAGCTATGTGTCTCGAGCAATTATACTTCCCACAAAAGCTTAAGGCCGGCGTTTACGATTGTGTGAACCTTGACTACTTCTCGCCAAGATTATTTGAAGTTTGTTCGATCAGCGGATAATACTCTTCGAGCTGCGTACGTTTCAATGGGATACTCTCTCTTTTAGATTTCTTTTCTTTTTCTTTCATTCTCTTTGAATTTGACATGCTGTAGCCTCAAATCATGCGCGTGAAACACAAATTGTGTGATCCGTCTTGATCGATATTGGCTAGTTTGTGTTTTTTTTTTTTTTTTTTTTGCCTTGTGGGGACTTGGTTATTGGTTTAATAACAGGGATACCTTCAACTAAGTAGGTCGATTCTTGTATTTGAGCAAATTAGGGCGTTTTCGAGCACATTTAGCATTGTCATATTGGTCAAGCATCTTTTTCCGAGAGGTAACAAAATTCATAAATGGTATTTGGCCTTTGTGACCCCACCCATAGGATTAGGATGCCATTTTATATACCCTGTTGCCCAATTATGGCCTGTTGATTGAACCGGCGTGGTCCAATTGTTTGCGAGTAGACGATTGGCCAGACTGACTTTGTGACGGACTCCAGCCGATAGCGCCATGTAGTGCAAGGCAGTGTAATGTAATGTAGTGCAAGGCAGTGTAATGTAATGTAGTGCAAGGCAGTGTAATGTAATGTAGTGCAAGGCAGTGTAATGTAATGTAGTGCAAGGCAGTGTAATGTAATGTAGTGCAGTGTAATGTAGTGCAGTGTAATGTAGTGCAGTGTAATGTAGTGCAGTGTAATGTAGTGTAGTGTAGTGTAATGTAATGCGGTTCAATGTAGTGTAGTGTAATGTAATGTCATGCGGTTCAATGTAATGTGGTGCAATGTAGTGAGATGTAATGTCAGTTAGAGTAAAATTCTCTAGTGTAGGAGAACAGGATAAACCCTTCTTGACTAGCTTCTTTGGTTCTATTTCCATTACTCAGCCTGGCAGCATTGAGCGAGGTATGAAGAAGCGGACTTCAGCAGAGTGTACTTACCCTGATTTATCTTACTTCGTATCCTCGACATCAGGTCATATTATTCCTTGCTTTCATAAGAATTTAATTCTTTTAATTTTGTGTCATTATTCTTTACCTTTGAAGAAGATGTGACACCGGGCAGATGGATTGCGGGGACTCGGGGGAGCGCGAATGCGTGGTGATTGTGTTGCAATTTCCGGTGAACGTAGTGCTGGCACCGTGTATATGGTACATGCACGGCGTTTTCTTACAAAGAATTTTAGTTAGGGTGCTCAACACAGCACTTTGCTCCGGCCATGTTACAGGCTTACGAAGGGTAGAAATACATCTTTTAGAAAACTCCTCTTTTCCTCATTCTGGAGGTTTTTCATCTTATCTTGTGAGCCCTACTGGTCAATAATTGCTTTTAGATTCTTTCTTCAATCGAGCGGTGCGCAAGATCTTGTTCAAGTTGTGGGTTTATTCAGATACACAAAGATATTTTGAAATATTTCGCCAACGATCACC
Organism: Metschnikowia lunata; assembly: GCA_030583235.1. Taxonomy (NCBI): domain Eukaryota; kingdom Fungi; phylum Ascomycota; class Pichiomycetes; order Serinales; family Metschnikowiaceae; genus Metschnikowia; species Metschnikowia lunata. The sequence goes on from JAJMHP010000047.1 coordinate 42,961, forward strand.
TCATACATTATGCTCACAATAACCCATCAGCGTATAATTCAAATCGTGGAACCAAAACTGGTCTCTATTGGCTGCGAAAAGTGAAAGTATGAAGAGCCTGTTCTCGCTATAGGGGACTTGTCTCCAGGGAATTTCCTCGTTCTTCGGTCGTTGCTTCACGGTTGACCGAGAAAGTAGGTGCATATACATACAGTTATCGAGGAGTCCTGGCTCCTTGATCGTTTCTTTCAGCACTGTTGCATATAGCAAATTCAGAATATGGTTCATATGGCTGCAAAACTTGAAGAGTATTTAAATTTGCACGAGAAAATCATTGTGGAAACTGAAAATTTTCTATGTGTAATCGGAGACGTTCTTTCAACGCACAAACAAGTCGGAAAGACTGTACTCCTAGGCCTTTTTCCCATGTAGTCAGGTGGGGTTCAATGGCCAGATGTCAATATGAAACTTGGGCGTATACAGAAGTCCTTGAAGTCGAGTCAAGACGAAAGAAAACTTGACACGTGAAGAAGGGAGCTTTAAAAAGAAAACGATAGCGATTTTCAAAAATTTCAGATGAACATGCTCAACTGTTAAGGACCAAAATACCGCTCAAAATTAAGGACATGCAACCGGGTGACAGAGTCTGAGTGAGGGGTGTCGAATAAATCTTAGAGAATGATGTCGAAGAAGTCTTGGATTGAGCAGTGACAAAGCAAGCAAAACTACCTTCTCATGTTTCTGAAGACGGGCGCTCAATTTGGGCTAAACATCGACCATTTGCATGAGCATCACGTCAATCATTTTAGAAATACGTCAGTTGGGTCAAGACCATACGGGAAGAAGGGAATACTTCATGAAATAGAGAAGATACAAGTCATTTCCTACCTACTGTATTTCAAGAGGTGCCCTGTCAAGTTGTGCACAATCAATTTTGAAGGGAGTGTTTGGGTGAAATGACGCTATAGCTTATTTCGAAAGAGCTCGCCCGAATTTACGGGGAAAGTAGTGCCTGTAGACTCGAATTCTGCTCAAATTCCTGATTCCTCCTTTGCTACAAGGCTGGTGGTCAAGAAAATAGCGTCCACTATAGCGAGAATAGACTGTAGTAGTACTCACTGTTAAACCATCCCGAATTTGGCAGATCATTTTATGATGGTTTATTAACAACCTAAATTATACTCTGTGATTAATTCGTAGTATTGCTAACGATACCAAAGAAGCGACCTAAGAAGCGACCATCAGTCACGAGCCATGGTTCGCACATCACTAAGCACATGATAATCACTAAGCACATGATAATCACTAAGCACATGATAATCACTAAGCACACGATAATCACTAAGCACATAATCATCACTAAGCACACAATTCAACATCGTTTTTTTATACTATCCATTGTTAACCTTCCCTCCCCTTTTCGCTTGCTCTTTATACTTTCGTTCTCCCCTTTCCCTTACTTTCTTTTTATCCCTTTCTTCCCCCTCCCTACTTCACCATTGCCGATTGATCGTCCGCTTGCCGCCAACTTCCCATTACACTGCACCGTATATAAATAGTCTACTGGTTGTTCTCCATCCACACCACCACAAATCACTTGGCGTCTTACTGGGATTTGCCGTTCCCGATCTGCAGTTTCACAAAGGGCCGCAACGCGTCTAGCGCCGTGGCGTTGCCCTCGAAATGCTCCCGCAACGCGGTTTGATACATATCAAGAAGCTTTTCAGCCTTTTCCAAGCGCAGATTTTTTTCCCGCAACTCCTTCTCGTACTTGGCCATATTGTTTTGTAGCTGCTCCTGGGCGTGTTTCTTACGCTGGCGGCACTTCAGCGCAGCAACTCTGTTCCGCTCAAGTAGCCTCTCTTTCTTCCACGCCGCAGTTCCTGGAATGGGCCCATCGTGCGGATTATAAATGACCTCGTTGTTGTAGACTAGGGTCTGATTTGGTGGCGGGACCCCGGCCACGGAAGGACTGACCGAGCTCGACACGGGCTGGCTACTATTGGCAGCCGAGTTAAGAGAGACCCCGGAACTGGCCAAGGACCGGTCGCTGACTTGGTTATTGATTCCGGAGATGGCCGGACCATCGGGTAAAGCCGGGTGGCCACCGAGAGCCGGCTGCGATAGCGGCAGGGCCCCCGAAATAGGGTCATGGCCCTGGGGATGTCCCTGGGGAGGGCCCTGCGATGGGGTTGCACCCTGAGACTGAGGATGAGCAGTGGCGTGGCCTGTGGCGTGGCCAGAAAGAAGCGGCATTTGGCCATGCAGAGGGCCATGCAGAGGGCCATGCAGAGGGCCATGCAGAGGGCCATGCAGCAGCAGCAGCGTTGCCTGAAGCCGATACACCGGCTGGGAGGTGTCATAGTAGTCGTCTAAAGGGTCGTCGTCAATGTAAAAGGCCTCATGGTTAACTATCTGGCCAATCTGACCGTTCGAAATGGATATGCGCCGGCGACGGGTATTTCCGGGCGCCCCTAACGGAAGCATGGTCGGGTCATAAAGCGGCGGATTCGTGAGCGGATACAGATTCACGTCAAACGGGTTGTGGAAGGTAAGTCCGTTAAAGGGCACGGAGTGTTTTGCTACGTTCGCTGCGTTTACTGCGTTCGCTGCAGCTACGCCCGACGCATTATGAAGCGCCTCGACCAGGCCGATGGCGTTGTTGGAGTGAGCCATCACGTGATGTTTCTTGTCTTCGGCAAAAGCGTCAAGCAGATTCAAACCGTCCAAAGTAGAGGCGTTGGAAAGGATTTGGGGGTGGCTCGAAATGCCCATTTGTTCTTGATGATGCCGGACTTGTGCGAGTAGGTCGGAGTTTGGTACCAGCGCCATTTCGGATACCGACACTGGCGCTGTGGCCTGGCGCTCGGACTGCATACAGGCCGGACTGCTGAGGTTGGAAGTGGGAGGGACTGGTTTGTCAGGTGGCTAGTATGGCTCGCCACAGCGTTGAAGTAAACTTGCTTCTCGATAAGGGTTCTTTTTAAGCCACGCTAACTTTAGGGCTTGATGAAATTCGCGAAAGGGCCAGTCTTTGTCGGAAAAACACAGGAACGAGAGCTGTTGTTGAAAACCGGGGAAAATTACGTCGGGTCCGGAATCACGCCTTTTTTAGTCTCTTATTTTTTCTTGTCGTTTTTTTTTTGGGGGGCCAAATTCCAGCCCATCACTGCCGATCATGCATGTATGGAAAGCTGCGTACCAGGCTAAATGCAGCACCGTGCGTTAGGAGGCATGGGCAATGTAACGTGGCAAGAAGCGATTGTCGAGTGTCGCATCTCGTGATACTTTTTTTTGTTTCGATGACTTTTGCGGGGTTCTTGAAATCTTGAATAACGCCGATGATGCTAGTGGATTTGGGATTACGGGGTACTAGGAAGGATTGGGATCTGTAAGGTGGCTGCAGAAATATTGTAGATTTCTATCTCCAATTCATGGCTTGTGTTGTGGAGAGAAAGATAAGTTGTTCGCGCGGTGTAGGTGTAGGCGTGCTGCTGCGGGCACGCCTTGTATACAGAACTCAGCCATCAAGGTAAAATTCCTTCTCCTCTAAATTCGATGGAAGAGATTTCAAAACGAGTTGTCAGCATTAGGGAGAGGTGGAAGTCGATCAAGATTAAGGCATTTGCATTATTGTTCTTCTCTCTTTTCCCTTTTCTTCGGTTGCGCTTTGCAATCTCGTTTGGAAGTTCCAGATCCCGGACCCTGGAGGATTGTCCTGCATCCAAGCCTCAGGGCGGTCGGGCGAGTGCAGCAATGTGCTTGTCCCCCGATGAGCAAATCATGATATTCGCTTAACATGTGGCCAACCGATAGCAGTATAATTCCGAGCAAGTGGATTTTTTTTATTGTTTCTGGTTGCGGTTGCGGTTTCGAATTTGCTTGTTCTTGCTTTTTTACCGGCGGTGCCCAATCGGGTTTTTTTGCATGGATTCTGAATTGTGTCTAGTGTGCTATTATTTAATTTCTGAAATGACTTTATGTGTCAGCAGAGTGTTTATGTTACTTCGGAAGTGACTGGAGGTAATAAAAAGTCAAAAGAGGAAAAATGAGAAAAAAGATAAAAGAAAAAAAGCGCTTTGAATATAAATAGCCAACAGAATGCTAGGGAATGCGCGAGAGCACAGTTTTACATATTTCCAATTGTAAGCTTTGCCTTTTCCGCGGGAGTTTTTATTTTGCTTGCTTCCGCATCTCTATTGTTTTATAACTAATGTCGCACCTCTAGCAAGGTGGATCATGTAAATGAAACCATATTTCCACTTCAAAACGGGCTATCATCTGGAAATTGCAACCTACTCTTTGAAGCTAAATTCTACCCTATTGCGATTCGAAGTTTTCTATTCTCCCAACACAAGCCAAAAACATCCCTCCACAGTCCGAAATAATAGCACGTTTGTGATAATACTGGGGTGATAGAGCCGGCTTAAGCCGCAGTGCCAGAAAATTCGAGATCTTCCCGTATCTCTAGCCAGTTCCTATTTATAACTTTGCGCTTACTAAGAACGCGTATTTCTTCCGTATCAAGAAGGATGCCGCAAAAAAAAGAAAAAAAAAAAAAAAAAAAAAAAAAAAAAGAAAAAAAAAACAGAGAGGGAAACATAAGAGAAGATAAAAGATTCGAACAAACAAATCACCTTCACAAAAGCCCTAAATCCTTTCCATGTCTAACCTTGAGAGGTTGCGGGGGCTTCTAAAAGACCACAACTTCAACACCAGTGGATTTGACGAGTCGATAGAGAAATACTTCCCCATAGAGCTCGAAAACACCACGAAAAACGGCAAGAAAACGGTGCATGAGTTCGAAGTAATCGTAGAGAACCAGCGTGGAGTCAAGCTTCTAGGCATTCCTCTCTTCAGTGGCAAGTCTCTTCTTCCACTCTTGGACCCTCCACGCTTCCAGCGCCTAAATGGCGTAAAGATTTCATTACCGCACGAGGCCATGACCAACTATCCGTTACCCGGAATCGACTGGCACTGGACATGGCCCCAATGGTACGTGTTGATGTTGGACAATGTGGACGAGCAAGGGTGGGAGTATCTGAAGTACTGGAAACTGTGCACGCACTGGCACGGAAAATTTAAAATAGGCGATTCTGTGCGGCGCCGGCTCTGGGTCCGAAGACGTCACCGGGTGCTTGACCCAGAGGAGTAGGGAGGGAAAAAAGGGGGAAGAAAAAGGGAGAAAAAGGGAGAGAGAGAGAGAGAGAGAGAGAGAGAGAGAGAGAGAGAGAGAGAGAGAGAGAGAGAGAGAGAGAGAGAGAGAGAGAGAGAGAGAGAGGACTTCCAGTTTTTACACGTAGTTGATTGTATTTCTTGTTGGTAGAGTAAGAAGTGAATTTATCTAAATTATTTGTACTTTAGCTGTGTATCAGAGTCTTGGAAAGGGGACAAAAAAGTGGTTGTTAAGAGGGCACTAGAAGAACATCATGAACGGCCCGTTCACGAAAAAACGGTCGTTCACTTCCATTCAAAGCAAGACTCAATCTCAATTGCACTTTTAAAAGTATACTTGATACGGGCGTTGGGTTTCTTTTATATGAGTCAAATGTTATGGATCTCGTGGAGCTGAGGGGTCGCATTTTAAGGTGAGTCTGAGACAACGGACACCTTTTTTTGCAGCTTCAGAATCAGCACTGATTCAGCGGTAAAAACACGAAAAGTCACCACTGCAATTGAAGCACAAAAAAAGAATACGCTTGGTCCAAACTCAAAGGCTTACTTTTCCAGTAGCACCACATTCTCACAATTGCCCCTTTCTTTACTTTTATGTCTTCTCAGGACTTGTCATTAGCGCTTGTTGTGGCACGCGTGGCCATGACTCAGAATATCCCATTCGAGGGTATGTATTATTCGTTTCTTTACTAGAAATATGTTTCATAACTCTCTTTTTCGTTTCCTTCATTATGAACTGGACCAAATGGGTCCTGGGGTTGTAAAAAAGGGCTTCCTCGATTCTTACAATCTCTTTCACCTTATAAATTGAAATGACTGACAAGTAGAGGCAGCTGAAAGCGTTGGCAATAGCCTTGTCGTCCCAATGAAGAAGAAATCAAGACCGTTTATCGAAACTCACATACGGCTCTCTCGAAGATTCGAGCTTGATATTGCCTCCATGCTTTGCAAAGTGAAAGCAATATGCTTATATCCCCCTGAGGCAACTACAGTCCGCTCGTTGCTCAAGATTGAACATGTGATGGAGTCCTCTCTGTGGTCGGTGAATATTCATCGCGGGAAGTACCTTTTGTGTTACCTCGAAGAGAGCCTCTTTTTGGCGCTTTCCGCCTCATTTACTCTTTCGGCCCACCAGCTCCAAACAAAGGAGATTTTAATGGGAATGGCGGGAATCTTGTTTTCACGAATGGAGGAAACCACAAACAAGCTAACCGAACACTTGATTGGGGTTTTGGCTCAGTTGGTGTTTATGTTTCTGTTAAGTGGCGGATGTGACCATATCTACTATGGGCTTTTCATATCCCTCTATGGAATCAGGACGCCAACAAGACCAATCTCCACATATATCAGTGACAAGGTGAAGATTCTTGACTGCAACGAGATTATCTCGTTTCACGTGGAGATCATTCATATGTACTGTCGCAAGTACGACTGGGATCTGAGGCAATTGACCAAAAACAAAGTCCGTGCTTGTCTTCTTATACATGAGGAGGATGAGCTTCTTGAATTAGCAAACACGCTTTTTGAGTGAAGTACTAGGATTTTGTACTTGGAGAATTCAAGACAGATTTGAAGGAGTGTTTGCCCACGACATAGCTCAAACCACTGCAGATAGTGGAGACAGCGACTAACATGCCAAACCAGTCGAAAGATTCAGATAAGTCAAGCGCCCAAAAAGACTCAATTACTGGCTTGAGAACTAATCCGCCAATATAAAACATCTGAAGTGCAGTATTCACCTTGCCTAATAAGTTCGGATGCACTGTGTGCGTGGTGATGGACATATCGAGGTATCTGGATACAGTGACCGGTGGAGGTAAGGCCTTGTAACGGACATAAAAGCTGATGAAGCTTAGCATCACGTCTCGGCCAATGATTGCACTCGCGACATAAAGCGGCATCACACCTGGGATAGCTAAAGCTACCGTGCAAGTTGTCATCAAAAATTTATCGGCAGCGGGGTCCAAAATTGACCCCAAGACAGATTTCATCCCAAAATTGCGTGCAAGGATGCCATCAACAAAATCAGTAACGCACGAATACGTGAATAGCGCAATGGCTGGCTTCGTTTGGCCTGTGGCAAGGAAGTAGCCAATGAACGGGGTGGCAGCGATTCGGGTGAATGTGAGCATGTTAGGAATGGTGTTAATTTCTGTTGAAATGTCGCTCTTGGGTTTGGATTCGACCTTTTCGGCTTTAAGCGGAATTTGTTCCGGCCGAACCAGTGTTTGTTTGCTGTCAATGACCAGTTTCCTACTTGAATTGAAGTTATAAAGGGATGTACTGAATCTGGCATGGTGATTCAATCGTGGGAGAATCCGAACACTCGACCGTAACCGAATACCAGAGAGGAATAAACCATGCTTAGTGGGATGGATGAGGTGTAAAATGCTCATTGGATGCTTTGGTCGATGAATAATTGGAGAGAGGACGCGGCATGGATTGCAACTTAACTTTGCTTTACATTGAGCTAGTGCGCGAAAAAAAGACTCCAGTTTATATATTCGGGAATCTGCACTAAATTTACAATTATTTTGGCAATCCTTGGTCATTGACCAAAGACTGGGAGGTTTCTTGGGGACCAGGACCGATTTTAGTCAAAATGATCCTGCTGACACCTTTGTACGCTTCAGGGTCAAAGTCAATGTTGGAGTCCTCGAAGCTGGAGACGTCTTTTGCAACCTTTTCCCACCCGGAAACTTGGTGGAAATACTTGTGGATCAAGCCCAATACCTTCTTCTCATTCTGTTCCTCGTAATAGATGACAGCATTTGGACCAGCATCGAAAGTGTATGCGGCGATGATTTTGCCCTCCTGCTCGTTCAATTTATGGATCAACTTGATGATTTTCTTGGAGGTGTCATTCAAGTAAAAGATTGGCGGACTCGAGTCGAGGCACACGGCGTGGAAAGAGTTGGAGTCTTTCATGGTCAAGTCACCAAAAGTTTGGAAATCTCTTTCCATGATGGACTTTTTCATCTCTTCAAATCTCTTGGGCACGACTTCCTTGATTCTCCACTCGAACAAGTCAGAACTAGCAACAGTTGTCTGCATTCCTGTTGTTGACGGTGTGTCTTTTTTATCATCGGAAACGACCAAAATAGCCGCCTTCATGGTGGGCCAGTGGTTCAAGGGTGCCACCTCTACAGCCTTCGAGTCCTCGCCATCTGAAGCGTTGCCCATTTCCCATGCTACGTATCCGCCGAAAAGAGAGCGGCATGCCGATCCAGAACCTTTTCTGGCAATTTTAGAGATTTCAGACATCAGTTGCGGGAGCTCGTATAACTTGGCGATAGCTACAACCAAAGCAGCAAAGCCGGCGGCCGACGACGCTAAGCCAGCAGCAGTCGGAAAGTTGTTTTCCGAAACAATATGCAAGCCCCAATGAGAGAACTTGGGTAAAGATTCATCTGAGTCCTCCATTTCTTTTCGTAACTTGCGCAAGTCCTTCAAGCATGCAATGGTTCTCTCACCCTTGATTCCTTCCTCGTTTCCATTGAGCCACAAATTATCTTTGATGAATGTGGAGCTAGTTGCCACAGACGTGAGGGTTCTCAAGTCCTCTTGGGCCAACGTCACCGAGATCGAAGAGTTAGTAGGGAGGTTGAGAGTTTTGTCTCTTTTGCCCCAGTACTTGAGTGTCTAAGGTGTTAGAAGCGAGCCAGAGTGAGAAGAATTGATGGAAATTTAAAGTGGAAAAAATAAGGAAAAAGATAACTGGAAAATAAAACTGTCTCTACTTTTTCCGAGTAGACCAAGGGTGAAAAATACATACGGCGATATTCACGGGCGCCGTAGTGGACGCAGTATACACAGACATGTTGGTGGAAGGTTGAAGGTGGTATTCTTGATGCGGTTGATTAGTTCGAAAAATCACTCGACTCGCGTTACCGTACGAGAATAGTCGAGGAGGAAAACACCATTCATGGTGAACGCGCGTTGCAGACGTGGGATGCGGGAGGCACGATTCCCGAAGAGATAAAACAAAGAGGGTTATGAAATCAGCGGGCTATGTGAAAAACAATAAGACATGGGAAAAGCTGTAAAATTGACGAAAGCAGCGGTTGTTATTTCAGCTTCACTTTTTTCCTTTTTAACCTATTTTCTGTCAACGTCCGAACTGTTTTTTTTTTTTATAACTTTGGCCTCTCTTTCAGACGACCTCGAACGCAGCGACACAGTACTTGGAATTTTAGACTCTGCCATGGGTATTATCATGCATCTTCGGCCTCAAAAAGTACTGAACAATTGTCCTACTATTGAATTAGGATCCTTCTTCATTGCCTACGCTTTATTAATTATACTGACAGGGTCTTATACCACCGAGACCATTATGTAATCTACAAGAGTCCTTAAAAAGCCCTCTTCTTCGTACTACGCAAGACACCGTCTGCACATTCTCTCAAAGCTTGTGAATATATTCTTCAACCAATTACACTACGGCCCTCCCCTGAAAGAAGGTGCCCACATATACATTTAGTTTCTTCTCCACCTCCACAATCTCGCCTTACAGTCACCACTGCCCGTGGCGAAAACACCTTCTGTACCCAGAGAATTAAGAGACACGGCAACAGAGATGACCGAGTTCCTGTGGCCCTGCAACATCAACAATGGGTTACCCGACACCTGATCCCAAAAGATTACGCCACGGTCTTTTGACCCTGACAAGATGTACTCGCTATCTGGTGTCGAGCACACACTCAACACATAGTCTTTGTGGCCGACATACGTCACCTCACACACGGACTTTTTGTTTAACGTTTGTCCGTTGCTGCTGCCTCCTATCAGACCTGTATCGGCCTTACCCTCCAAGTTCCACAACTTGACGGTCCTGTCCAAAGACCCAGACGCCAACTGGTGGCCATTAGTGGAAAACGCAACAGAGTAAACTGAGTCTTGGTGGCCATTCCCGCTTTCATTGCCTGTGTCCAATCTCTCGACAAGGAATCCAGTGGATGAGTCCCATACTCTGACAGTCTTGTCCAAGGAGCCAGCAGCAATCAATTTTCCGTTTGGAGACACTGCAACCGTGGTCACGCCCTCTTCAATTGACAAAGTTAACGAGCATTGTGACAGCCTCAAATCCCAGATTCTTACAGTGCGGTCGCCCGATCCAGACACCAAGCGATCGCCATCAGGGAAGAAGTCCAACGAGTAAATGTCCTGCTCATGGCCCCTTAAGATCTTGATAATTCTCTTGGTTTGCAAATTCCAGATCCGGATCAATTTGTCCTCAGCTCCGGTGGCCAACAATTTCCCGTCAGGCGAGAAACACACCGACCGAATGTACAAGTCACCGTTTGCGTTAGCAGCGGGAGTGTTGGCCGCGCCATTGGCGCCCGATGCGCCGTTTTCAGATGTCGAGCCGCCTTCACCTTCAATCTCGCTCACACCAGACGAGTTGTCGTCGATCAACTTGGCCACAAGAGCGCCTGTTTTGACATCAAACACCTGGGTAGTCTTGTTGCATCCGGTAGCAATGAATTCGCCGTTTTTGGAAAACTTGACGCAGCAAACGACAGACGAGTGGTCCAACGACTGCATCAAATCCACGTCCAAGCCACGCTTGAGAGCAGGGTTGTACAAGACGTAAAACTCCGGGGTCTGTTTCTTGAAGTCCGGATTGGCCTTGTCCACGTCGAGGTCAGTGAGGAAAGGTGGGATTTCCTTCACGTGAGAGTTCTTTTCAAGGGGGTTGACAATGTACTGCGATTTGTCAATAATGGCCAATGACGACAGTTCAGGCAACAACTGGTGAGGCGGCCTTGCGTGCTGCAAGGCTTCGGCCTGAGCCTGATTAGGAACCACAGGCTCGACCTTAGCCACCGAAGGCGAAACCTTATTCAGGTCAGTTTTTGGCTGCAGTTTCATCATTGCCGGTTGTTGATGTTGGGGCTGTACTTGTTGTTGGTGCTGTATCTGATGTTGTTGTGCCTGTTGCTGTTGCTGAGGCTGAACCACAGGTACTGGATTTGGTGGGGCAATCGAATGTTCTGGAGGAGGCTGCTGCACTTGTGGAGGAAGCGGTTGCTGGTAAGCATAAGCACCATGAGGCCCTCCGTTGGTTTGCTTCTGATGGGCATGCCTGTCACGGTTTTCCAACTCCTGTTTCAACCGCAAGATTTCCTCCTCATACGCTTCTTTGATCTTGCGGTGAGCCATTTCCAATTCATACACCGTCTGGCGTATCTGTTGCATTTCCGCCGTTTGTTGGCTGCATTTAACGTCGTAGTCTTCCTTAACACGCGAGAAGTTGGACGCTTCATTAAAGGCGAGATCGAACTCCTGCTTGACGGCATCTAACAACTCATTCAACCGTTGTTGGTGCCTCTGTTGTTGCTGTTGTTGCTGTTGCTGCAGAGTAGCATTAGGCTGCGCCAGGGCAGAACTGGCATATACCGACATTTGGTTCGTTTTTTTATCCAAGGGTGAATTTGCGGCTAAATTAGAAGTGTTGTGTAACAAACTTTTCGAGAGGTGTTGTTGTTTCCTTCAAACCAAGCCAATTAATATAGTGCGAGCAAAACACACTAACCTTCAGCGTGAAGTCGCTTGAAATTGGCAGATTCGAATTCTTCCTAGTGTACTGGTGAAATCCAAGCAATCCTAGCCACTTCTGTCAAGAAAATTGTCAAAGCCTACCAATTTACTCAGCAAACAATGTCGAATGCTGATGAAAAACCGGCGAGACGGAGGAAGTGAGGAAAAAAAAAGAATAATAACAACCGGTGGTCAAGTCGGCGGTTGGGGAAAAAAGATTATCAGCAGCGAGATCTGTATTCTCCTAGCGTGACAACAAAGCAAAGTCTGCACTTGTATTTATGTCCCCACTTGATGTAATTGATGCTTTTAGGCGGACAAGGATAATTGCTGTAGTGTAGCTTTAGTAGATTCGTGTTGAGAAAGGTGGCTGGTGGAGGGAGGTTTTTTCGGGGAGCCGTGTTGAAGTGAGTAGCGAAATTCGCTGAGAAAAAAAAAAAAAAAATCTCCATGAAATCAGCACTTTTGCATTCAAAACCGACCGGATACAGCGCTCTGTGTGCAGGCCGACAGCCGTGGGTTGCGAACTTTCCATCAAAGGGGTAATCCCAGATTGGGCGCAATGAGTAATGACGCAACCATGGGCGGGTGCGGGTCGAGCTGGTAATAGCCCAGGGCTCGAAACCTCGATAGAAGAAATGTCGAAGTGAAGTGGTTAAAACAGGAAGAAAAAAAGGAAGAAAGAGAGCAAAAAAAAAAAAAAAGAAAAAAAAAAGAGCAAGCAGAACTAGACTCAGGAATATTAATCGGGAGGATTCCTAGCGAGCGAATGCTGGTGGTTGGTTCGCTGGTGGTTGGGTGACGTGTGTTTTCGGTATCTCAGCATGAAAAGATTTAACCGCAAAGTTATGAAAGATTTGGAATCAAAAGCTTCTTTAAGTGGGTAATTGAAGGTCAGCGTTGGTGTGGGGATAACATTTATATTGCTTTGTCGAAAAGCAATATTTATACGTGGCTCCAAGGTTGGATTAACCTCTATCATATCTGTCTTCAATGGTGATTCTATGTGATTGTTCTCCAAGAGATTCATAATATTATCGTTGTCCCTTTGCTTGGGGAACTAGTGGTGATTTGGTGCGAACCTCAAGGTGCTTAGTCACTGTGCCTTACTTTGGACTGGGGTGTGAGCAAAGAAAAACATTGAAGATTCCAATGTGCCGATGCCTGCTACGGGGTATTTGAAGGGTTTCAAATAAATGAAAGATTTACATCAACTACGACCATACTCTATCAGGGGAGTGAAGAAGATGATTGATGGGGGAAAATTTGGATGATTCATGAGGTGGTGCTCACGATTAAAACAGCTTTTAGGCCTAATGCGTGAGTTATAATAAGAGCCTCGCGTGGTCGAGATATCAAGATGAGCTTATAGCCAAGAACTGAGCTGGCTTTTGGGAATCCAATATTGGCTAGTTTACTGACTAAACCTTCTCCCTATGCCACCCTTTCAATCTGCGGGTGTACGGATGTGCACCACCTGTGGTCAAGGCCCCGGCTCTCGGGGTCATTTAAAACTTTAACTACCAATCATGGTTTATCTTGGAGAACGCACTTTCCGGGGCAAGAACGAACAAAAGGCATATGACAATTCTTTCGCAGGCAGATATTACAAGCTCTTGCGCAAGAACCATTTTCTTTATTTTGGCCTTCCGTTCATGCTCAGTATAGTAGCTGGGTCTTTCTATCTCCAGAAGTTCACGGCCTTGAAATGGGAGAGATGGGACAACAAGTACCAACAGGTGAACGAGGAGGAAATGTTGGGAATGATCCAAAACAAACGGAAGTTCAACAAAAAAGACGACTATTACCGTCTTCAGGGTCTTTTGGATTCCCATTCGCTGGACGTATCTGAAGACTATGAGATTGTGAGAGTCGCGAGAAAGAAGGAGGACGAGCCGGTGTGGTGAGATAAAAGGGGTTAGAGAAAAGTAAGTGAGAAAGGAAAACGAGTGAATGAAGAGAATCTGTGAAATCTCAGTCAATCGCTTTATAGGAGATACTTTCTGCCCGAAGAACGGAAGGATTTTTTCTTTTTCTTTTCTTTTTTCTTCCCGTCAGCTGTTTTTCTAGTGATTCCAGTATCTATATTTCTATGGGCCCACTTTTCTGATGTCGTGCGCACACTGGGAAAGAGACTCCAATGCGCAGATGCGCGTCGCCCAGCCAGATGAGCCAGATGCTTCAGAGACATCGCGAAAAGCCTCAGACATCTCCACATTAACTGCATCGGAAATTACAACACATTTTTGAGTTTTCACCCGGTCAAAAGTTCCGATTCTCACACTCGAAATGGTTTCTTTCTCCTGTGAAGTATGCAATGATACGGTGATCAAAAAGAAATTGGACCAACATAAGCAACGGTGTCATGGAGCTTATTTCACCTGCATCGACTGCTCCACGACATTTAGTGGTTCTGACTATCGGAGCCATACTCAGTGTATTTCCGAGGCTGAAAAGTACGAGAAGGCGCTATACAAGGGAAAGAATTTCAGCAAGACGAATGGGAACTCTGGTAAGGTCGAAAAGCCCAAGAAGAACGAGAAAGTTGCTGCGATACTGGTGAAAAAAGATTCAGAAGCTTTTAACGACAAGAAGGTTGAAAAGAAAGTTGAAAAGAAGGCTGGAAAGAAGGTCGAAAAGAAGGCCAACAAGACGAAGTCAGAGAGAGAGCCCGTCGACATCTCGAGGTATGCTGGTAGTTCTTTGAAACAAGTGCTCAAGAGTATGTCGAAAGATACTAAGCTTGACAAGAAGCAGCTTTTGAAGAAGTTGCAGCTTGAGCTTGTGGATGGGAAGGTTGTGCTCAAATTTTGAGTCTCATTCTGGGTCTCATTCTGGGTCTCATTTAGGGTCTGGGTCTCATTTCGAGCACGAGGGTGAAAACCTAGAGAAGTCACAGGGGATGGTTCTCCCGGAATAGTTGCTGTGGCGAATTGAGCTCCGGAGAAGCGTTCGTGAATTGGACTCTATATACTGGATTGTTGTTGAGTCAGAAAATACATAGTGAAAGAGGCAACACACTCTTTGTGGAGCTTCATTTACAAATGACGTAAAGTATAACTCGTTTGCTAAGCTGGCTACAAGAAGAAGTAGCACTTATCTGATGGTGCCCTTTGAAGATATCAAACACTTCAGACACAGTGTGATATAGGTCACCATGGTACCGATGCTCAGGAACACTGTTTGTGACTAAAACACCTTCAATTCACAACAACAAATGTAGGTATTACCAATGCTTCAGTTTGCTCATCCAATGCTTCAGTTAGAGCATCCAATTATACACCGAATGTTGTATCCACGTTTTTTAAGCCAACTAAAATGCTTTATCGAACTGAAACTTAAATAATTTGAAGGGCCGGCAGGTGACATTTCACAAATAGGGCATCTCTAGTTTATGAGCCTCCACACATGAGCTCAATCCTTCGTACTTTTATTAAGTGCCTTGCTGAGTTTCGTATAAAATTGCAGAAGCGTATTATAAGGAAAGTTGAGGCTTTGTTGGAGATAGCCTGGTAAATGCTGTCTCACCTTTGCGGCGTCCTTGGTTTTCGCCTCCAGTTCAGCATCACGAGCACGTGCCGTTAACGAGTTAAGAAATAATGGGATATAAGTCACCTCGGCCTTTTCTTCAAAGTCACGCTGGATCGTGAGCTGGTATTCAATACTCACCACATCTTTGTCTTGCTCGGCAACAGTGCTGCTTTGTTTCACGTCAAACATAAACTTGTCCCGGTCGACTTTGTAGTTGGTAATTCGAACACCAGTGAGGAGTTCAAGCATGTCAAAAGTGAAAGAAATGGTCTTGAATTCGTCGTCGAGGTTGCTTCTGTGCACCATAGGATCCTGTGCTTTGCGCCGAATGGGTGACTCGTACATGTCTTTCCGGTCTTCTAGACTGATTCGCTGAGGTGTATGAGACATTTTGTTAGGGGAATCAAACGCGCCAACTCCGTCACCAGCTTCTTCCAAAAGCCGCTGCAATTCCAGAATTTGTGTAGCCAAAGTATCTATTGTCTTCTCCTTGTCTTCAAGTCTGGCATTTAAGCTCGTGATCTGCTCTGCATCAATCGCCTGCTTTTCGGCAGCCTTTTCTCTAAAGGCACGAAATAGTGAGTCCTGCTCGGTTGTTACTAACGAATTGATCAATGCTGTAACTTGTTCAGGCGTTTTAGCTGCCAAAATGCTTGCTTGTGTTGCAATTTCGGTGGAAACTGAGCTTTTAGGAGACTGACCCAAGGCCTTGATTAACTGAGACGTGTGCTCATTCTTCTTCGTAGTGCGGGCAGCAGCTTTTTGCGCACTTCTAGCAGCCAAAGTATTAGCGTTGTAAAGCTCCCTCGTAGCTATAGTAGCTTTCAGTTTCAGTGCCCTTGGCCTTCTAGGCGGGGCCGGTTTAGTTACACCCGTAGATTTCGTTGGCGTGGCAACGGGTTTCTTTTCGGGGACGGCCTTTTTCCCAGCAGGCGAGGCTTTCTCCGGGGTCAGCTCACCGGAGCTCGACACTATGGTGACACCTCTTTTCGGCCTATGCATTCTTGGGTTACAGCCTCGATTGTGTGGGTTTGCAACTACAGAAATAAAACTTTGGGTGCCTCTTTCGGTGCCTTTTTGGTGAGCGACGTAAGGTGTTGTTTTTCGCGATCGTTACCTCAAACATGCGCGACTATTGCGAGCGGCGCGCAGGTTTCAAGATTAACGAAGGAGCTTAGTTAACTAGACGCGCACTGGGAGGCTAAGATGAATGTGATCACGAGAGATATATAGTTGGAAAATTCTACCTCATTCGTATCCATGAGTCAGTTCTGTTGACGTCCGCCAAAGGAATTGGGGCGTCTGAAGACGAGCTAGCACTGTAATGACCAATGCTCATAATGTGAAAAAAATGACAACTCTGACGAATCAAAGCCTGAAGGTCTCTTGTCTCTGCTGGCTTGGGTGGTCTGCAAAGAGTGCGTACGTGATAACGTTTTGCGTGTCTTTAATTAATTTCGGAGGAGGGTCCACAGGCCTGAAACCTCTGTTTCGTTTATTGTTTCTGACACCGACACCCCCACTAAAAGTTAAATAATCTAAATCTTGAAAAGGCCTCGATTTTGTCGTGAGCATGCAATTTGATTATGAACCGATCTTTGAATCCATGGATTTATGGTTCCACTGAACCAGTCATCCTCGGTTGTTTATAACATAACCATGTTTGCTCATCAGAGAAATCAGACCCCAGAGTCGATAGTCCAGAGGTGCGCGCTTTTTAGATTACCCAGAGCCAGTGTTGATAAAACCCTAATCAGTGGAAAATGAATATTTTGATGAGGATTGGGAATTTCTAAGCTTTTTTTTATAAGGATGAACAGCAAGTAGTGATATAATGACTGCTTTCAGATCATCATAGGGTTACATGAGATTTATTTCTTTTGATAGATTAAGGACGGGCCAGTCGTCGCAGCCATATCGGCAAAGGACAATATTGAAAGAATGGCCAAACGAGGTGCTTTTTGAATGATACAAATGTATTCCAATCATTTTATGGCCCAGAATAGAGCAGGCATGCACTAGTCCAGAAAGCAAGTTATGGGATTGACCGACTTATCGCTTGACGAGTGCATTGAACGAGTTACAAGCGCTTAGGTTAAGTCTCGCGTGAGAATTGATGACCATTCACCGTTACGTACACGAGCCTCAGTAGAATATCTAAACCGTGTAAAATCGGGCCACAATAAATTTACCTGTTCAGGGAGCAAATTGCAGGCAAATGTTCTGAAAAATTTGGGCACTTGCATACACAAATTCTTCCATTTGAAAACCAATTAGCTCCGCGTGTGCACGAATACTTGATGCACCCGCTCACCGTATGATTCCAGAAGTAAAGTGAAATTACTTTGAGATATCAATACTTCTTACGAAGTCAGATTTAGTCATCTTTTCCAGTTTTGGGGCTTTAATATACAATTCTAATCCAAAATTGTTGTTTGCTCCTAGTAATAACTTTCATGCAAAACGTTCACAGCCAAGTTCCAACAACATTGGTCAGGATTGGTCTTTTAGAGGATCGGTTCGCGCAAAGAATCAAGAGCGATTAGTATGTGCCCATGAAACAATGTTTAAGAGTCCTTTCATTTGAAATGTGGTGAATTTTATACAGTTATTCCGAGATCCTTCACAAGCTAGGAGAATACTATCACATTTACTTGTATTTCACCCGGCACTCACATTTCACGCGCCCCCCACATTCCGCGCACATGAAGTGGCGTTCTAATTAGAGTAACTTTATCGTTATTTACAAATGGAATAACCATTTTGATAAATGAAAAAGCAAAGAAAAAGTTCTTGTTCTAACGGAACTTATCAGCTATGTGCCTCGAGCAATTGAATTCTCCACCTAAACTCGGCCTGCGTTTATGCTTGGGTGAACCTTGACTGCTTCTCGTCAGTTTGTTCGATTAACGGATAATGCTCTTCGAACTGCGGCCGTTTGCTCGAGATACTCGCTCTTAGATGTTATTTTCTTTTCCTCAATATCTTTTGATTTGACAAGCTGTAGCTCATAATTATGCGCGAGAAACGCAAACAGTGTGATCCGCCTTGATCGCGATATTTAGTTTTGTTCTTCCACCTTGTGAGAACCCGGCCTGCGATTTAATACCAGAGA
Source organism: Metschnikowia lunata (assembly GCA_030583235.1). Lineage (NCBI taxonomy): Eukaryota > Fungi > Ascomycota > Pichiomycetes > Serinales > Metschnikowiaceae > Metschnikowia > Metschnikowia lunata. The sequence continues at coordinate 61,301 of JAJMHP010000047.1, forward strand.
AACTCTTCAACTACGTAAGTAGCTTCTAGTATTCAATTAGATTCTGGAGTGTTCCAGCAATTTAAGTACTGTCATTTTGATTAAGGATCTCTTCAGATACCTCACAAATTTCATGAGAAAAGATTTGGCCTTCGTAATTCAACCGGTTTAATTCGGTTACCGCTTCAAGTACCCGTGAGCCAATCCTCACCCATTGACTGAACTGGTGGAGTTTCCACTATTAGGAAGTGGACGATTGGCTATACCACAAAGGTAGCAGTTTTGTGAGGCTCCCAGCTGATAGTGCAATGTAGGGCAATGTAGGGCAATGTAGTGTAGTGTAGTGTAGTGTAGTGTAGTGATATTTTTTTAGGGTAACGTGAGCCAGTTCTCTTTATATTTCAACTATTAATGGACGAAATATCTGTAACCTGTCGACTAGAGGCAGTTGGATGGCTAATCAGTTGCTACCTTCCTGTTTATGGCCCAAATTAGAAAGCATATGAGCTATTATGTAATTAGAGGTTAGAAAAGAAAAAACTTCCAGAAAGCGAGTTATACTTACCGACTTGTGGAAGATCAGGCCACATGAAGTACGTGCCCGAACACAGCATGACCCTGAAAGTGACTTGAAAAGACTTTGAGAGACTGAAACTTATCACAAGACCATTTTGGGTTCATCTTTTCAACCACCGGTAGTAATAAGGGATCATTAATCGTGAATCATCAATAAATCTGAGTTAGTGAAACTTTAGCGCGAAATAGTTTATAACTATTGAACAACAATCCCTAAGCCTGCTGAGGGCTCTTCGGCCCGGATTAGTTACGCACTGGGAAAAAAACCAGACATTTCATGTGCACACCCCACCGTCTCAAATTCAACTAGTGCACTTCTTCACTTCTTGAACAAGACCAGGAACTTTCTCCGTCTATTTCCTCTCTTTTGCAGCCATCTCCAAAAGTGGAAATGTCTTTCTCACCGGAAATCTTCCGCAAAAAGCTAGATGCGCTTCAGGAGACCCAGGACTCCATTGTGTCGATCTCTCAATGGGTTCTCTTCCACCATCGGCACGCTTCCCAGCTCTGCGACATTTGGGCCGAGTATACTTTGACTAGTGACCAGGCCAAAACACTGAAGAAGAAGTTGCTGTTACTCTATTTGTGCAACGACGTGGTTCAGCAGGCCAGACACAAGCGCAAGCCCGAGTTTTCCGCCGGTTTTGCCCCGAAATTGCCCCTGGTGATCTACCTTGTTTACGGGTCCGTGGACGAAGCGATCAAGCCCAAAATCGAGCGGCTAATTTCCGTCTGGAGCCAGAGAAATGTGTTCACTACACAGCAGATTGGCACCATGAATCGTGCCATTGCCTTGCTGAAGGCCGGCGAAGACTTCTCCGAGGAGACGCTTAAACCGGAAGAGTCGTCAAAGCTGGCGCTGGGGCCCGTTTTGGCTACGGATTTGGTCCACTTGAACAACTTGTACACACACATGACGACGCTTCTAGACACCTCGCTGGCAAACTTAGCCCAGGTAGGCCTGCAGGCGAAACTCTACTTGCCCAAAGACCACTCAGCCCTGGATAACTTGCCCCTGCCTAAAGTGTATGTTTCCAAGCTCAATGTCTTGGAAAAGTTATGCCAAATGACAGTTGATAACTTGCAAGAAGTAAAGAAAACTCGCCAGGAGGTGTTGGCAGTGCTTGCACAATTGACGAACTTGGTGCAGAGTTCGGCACCGGCGGATGACACAAAAATCGGCCTTTTGTCGGAAAAACTTGACAAAATCCTGTCCACTCGGGCGGAACTTCTCGAAATGATCGACGAGCCTCAGCCGGCCAATGATGAGGAGCCGTCACCGGTGTTCGAGTCAAACTCCGCGGTAGTATCAAACAGAAACGTCAACCAAAGACGAGATTCGAATGACAATCTAGTACCCACATACGAAGACTCTTCATCGGACGAAAGTGACAGGGGAACGAAGAATACTGGTGCGCTTCCGCCCCCAGTCGTGCCTAGAAAACGCAGCTTGTCAGGATCGAGCACGAATCTGGGGTTACTGAAAAAGTCTGTGGCGTTTTCTGAGGAGATTGAAGTGAAGGAATTCGAACGTGACGAGCACGCTAATTTCATGGATATTCTGCTAGATTACAATTCCACTGGCGGTGACAGCGATAATGACGACGAAGAGGAGGAAGACCAATATGGCCTACAGGTTAGTTCACGTGAGGCCGAGGTTTTTGAAGCACACCATAAAGATGCACTCGAACTCAAAAGGGAGCACCAAGGTGAAGCCAATGTTGATCATTCAAACGGGACGCTGCTGGAAGAGCCGGAAAAAGAGGAGCTGGGTAAAGCAGGCCTCCTCAGCTTATTATCGAAACTTAATTAGTTCAGGGTATCAAAGACATAGAGAGATGAGGGTAAACACCATATGGCTTGTTCTGTGGTCATGACTCCAAGGTATATGCCAAGGTAGCATATCCGCGAAACTGGATGTTGGCGGTGCACCTCTACGTGATCAAAAAGTGGGTCATCAAAAAGCACTTCAAAGACTCAGAGGCTGATCACTTCACACTCCTTGGAGCACAAAATAACTGAGAAATAACACGCCGGAGAAAATTATTTAGTATAGCTTGACATATAATGACAGGATGATGTATTGGTACCAATACACTGTAGAGGGAATCTAAGGGTGTAGCGACCAATATTCGCACGGCCAAAAATTCATTGACATTTATCCATTGGCATTCATTGGCATTCATTGGCATTTATTCACTGCCTTCAATTAAGTATCTTCATCAAGTCGCTATTGCTCCTGCAATCAATCTGTTGGAGAACAGCCTCGCGTAGTATCCCATGTTCTTTCTGCATCGCCTCCTTATAGTCTCCACTGCGAGGGCTCGAGGTCACGTCATTCGGAGGTAGCTCCTCGCTTTGCCCGTCGATGAGGTACAGTTTCGAAATGGCTGCTTGAGACGGGAGCGGTGATGCATTGTCTTGGTTCATGTTGATAGAGTGCAAGAAGTTGCGTTTCTTCCTAGGCTTGTACACGCACAACTCGTCACTAACCGAGCAATTGAAGCACTCGGGTAGGTCTCTAGTGCACTTTTTCTTGTATCTGCGGCACCGTTCACAACTTGACCGTGATTTGCTTTGGTCTTGTGTATCTAATTCGATGCCTCTCAACCCCGTGGCATAAATATCGGGGTTGTTTTCAAACACTTGCAGCAGAAGTCGCTTTTTTTTGAAAATGAAGATCGAGTCTTTGAATCGCCTTCGGCGATTTTTCACACATGGAACGTGTGGTTCAACCAGCACAGGGAATGTGCTCATAAAGTCAGTGATGCCAGGATACGACTCAAAGAGTTTGTTCTGGGCCACGCCATAGCACGTCTCCACCACATCGTCAGGTTCCGGTAGGGTGTGAGCTTGCATAAGTTGCCGGGCGGGGTTTTGTTTATCTTTGTTGTGAAAAAGATCAAGAGTCTGCGTCAGGTGCAAAATACCTTCTTTCCAGTTGACAGTATTCGGAGATGGGGTTATCCTGAGGTGGGGTGATCCTGGGGTGGGGCGGTCCTGGGGTGACGTGGTCCTAGGGTGACGTGGTCCTAGGGTGACGTGGTCCTAGGGTGATGTGATACTGAGTTAAAATTATTGCAAGGCCGCTGATAAAGCAAAGTCGAATTGTTTTTTGGATTGTGTGAGATTCAACACCGAAAGCGACCGGAAACGAATGAGCCACTGAGAAAGAATTTGTTTCACGTAGCGGTGAGATGGAATAGGTTCACCAGGAGAAATGTCAAATTCAGCGAAACCGTTCGGAGTTGCGCAAACCGGACACCGGAAACCTTTTAACCTTTTCGACAATTGGTGAGCACGACTTCTCGCTTAGAGTATAACGTCAGGGGTCCGGTCTCGACAGAGGTTTCCGAAAAGAGCCAAGTTTGCCATGAAAAGGCATGCGAGCAAACACCTTTGGTGTCTGCTATCTTTAAAGAAGGAGGCGCACCCATTGATGAAGTAAACCTTCTCACATGATGTGAAATCTTGCGATCCCCAGCAGGAAAGCTTCCGCCGGCCTGGCAAAGCTTCTTTTCGGCCATGGGGATGCATAGAAGTGGCGTATGGGGATGGAGCTCGCATTTAGGCGCTTTACTGCATTTCCTGTACACCCTGCATTAGTGGTGATTCAAGGGACCCGATGACGGACCGCGAGTATTAAGGCCCCAAGTGGGGTTTTTGCAGCCCGCAAGTGTAATTCCAACGGGCCATAAGAGCAAAAATTGCGGCGTGCCCAAAATCCCATGTTTTTTTGTAATGTGGGTTTCCGATTCACCGCAGGTGCAAGTGATGGTCCCATCTGCGTCTTGCGCATTATTGTCTCGTACAGCGAGTGTCCTAGATCGAATTTGCGGCGCGCAGGAATCGGCCGCTTCACGTCGTGAGAATACGACATTGTGAGCCACACGTGAGGGCGAGCCGGGGTGATACCCGTGATCCAACGACTGGCCAGACCATCTTGCTCGTTTTCTTGGTCAGCCCCTGTTTCACCGGTTTGCTTCCGGAAACCTCCATCCGGCTGCAAAGGTGATGTTCTCATGACATGCTCTTTAGCCGCGTCATTGCAACGGTCTTGCATACTAGCGTTAACCCCGAGGTTTGGAAGCACCGCACTAAATTTGGTGTTGGCCACCGCCAATAAAGACTGGGGTGATGCTCTGCAACCTACGTAAGCCAAAATACTGGCTCTGGTAAGCGCCACGTAGAGCAAGCGCGACCCCGGGGTTGAATCTTTCCGCGGAACACTGACATGTCGCAAAACGGCCTCACCTTCTTCCGGAGACAATGTCGCCGAGTGGAATTGCTGGTATGGTTGCCCGTGATCCTGGTGGTCGTGCTGGCTTGTGGCGTTGCCCGCTGCGCCCTGCTCTTGGAGAAGAACGTTGTCCCACGAGCCGCTGTAGAGCGTTTGCCCGAGGACAAAAACAACGGGGAATTCAAGGCCTTTCGCCGAGTGGATTGTAGACACCTTGATCGATTGCTCGACTGTTGCCAGAACCTCGCTGTCGTAGGTTTGGAGAAAGTAGTTGAGAAACGTCGTTTGCTGTAGTTCTGGCCGGGCCACATACTTCGTGTAGGCGTGATGCACCGAGTCGTTGAAGGATTCCAACACCTCCAATGGCGTCACTTTACTTATCTCGTTACTTTCCAGTTTCAAGTACTGGGCGATGCCATCGATTTGGGCCATGCGCTGGAGACACCGCACAAGTGCCTCGGGCCCGTACTTGAGTGGGCTTTCTCCATGTGCCTCGGCCAACACCAACCGCTCTTCTTGTACCTGGTTGAGAAATGCCGCCATGCGCTCGAGCACTGTGGGGTGTTTTTTGTAGAGTCCTGCGAGCGCCAGTTTCTTGTCGGATACCCGCTGAAGTTCATCAAAAAGGTATGCCTCCAAGAACATACTGTCGCCCAATTGAGCCCTGTTGAAGCTCTCACTGAAAAGCTTGGAAACGCGTTTGCGGCTTCCGGTCTCTGAGTCTAACGTAAGCAAAATCGACATCAAGCTGATGCTCAGGCTCTTATCTCCGGCAATTACCCCTAGAATCTGCTTGAGAATATGCAACCGTGACGTCACCCAATGATTTCCCAGCGAGAGCTTATGACTCGGTAGACCATATTTCACTTTCAACACGGACTGCATGGCAATTGCCGCCTCGTTTGTCTTTGTTAGGATGGCAATGTCGTCAAGGTGCACGAGTCCACCCAGGAGGCATAGAAGACGCACGATTTCGTCTGCCACTTTATGGTACTCCTCTGTGGGGCTTCTGGCATGGATCAACACTGGCTTCTGAGGGTAAAACTCGCTTTTCGTCGACACAAGCCTCATGCCACGTCCTTGCAAGCACGTGTCCACTGCAGCATCAAGAATTGGCTGGGTACATCTGAACGATTCAGTGAGATAATGGTCCGTAACTTGCATTTTGGGCAATTTCGTGTGAAACGCTCCCATATCCCGCTCGTTGGTTCCTAAGAATTCGTAGATACTCTGATTGGGGTCACCTGTGATTGTCAAGTGTTTGTTCTCGTTTCCTGCTTGAAGCGTCGGATACTCCACGATGGCTCGTATCACATTAGAGAGTGACGGGTATACATCTTGGAATTCGTCCACGAAAACCGCCTTATATTTGGCCAAACGTCCTAGTAGCATTTTGTGGCCAAACTTCTCTTTCAGCGTCGCCTCCTTTTGCACACAGGCCGCCGAGTACCGCATGAGGCGAGTGGCATCATTGATCAACTCGTCGTACCGAATAAGCCCGCTATTCTTAAGGTGTATGACCAAGCTCGAGAGGTAATTTGCATTGATTTTGTGCTCGGCGGCTACAGCTTGTACAGACTGGACTCCCAGCATAATATTTGAAAGGGCTTTGTTGAGCCGTGCCGGAGTGATTGTTCCTTCAATTGTATGCTGGCCGAACTTCACCAGCTTGCCCAGAAAAAAGGCAATCATCGTTTTCCACGTAGTGTCATCAAAAATGCTTTGCTTGGTGTAGCCAGAGTCTAGTATTGACCCATACAGCTCGAGTAAACTGGCGCAGAATGAGTGGAATGTTGAGATCTCGACGGAGGCGGCCATTTCGGCACCCACGAGTTTACTTAGCGTATCCTTCAACGATTCCACGGATCTATTTGCCATCAGCAATACCAAGATTTCGTCTGGGCTTGTGCCACTGGAAATTAATTGGGCTATTCGAGCCACTAGAGTGAAGGTTTTCCCTGAACCTGGCCCGGCTCGTATTCGGTAGATAGTGTTTAAATTTGCAGGGTAGTTGATGGCCTGGAATTGGTTCTCTGTCACTGAAAGCTCAAATTCGACATACTTCTCGTCATCACTGCCCTTGGGGACTTCGGCTGCCGCGTTAAAATCGTCCTGAACCTCACTCGTCTGATCGTCTACTACATAGTGCTCATTCACCGAATGTTGGCGGAATGGAGCTGGAATTTTGGCACCGGCGTCATTAGTGACGTCACCAGTGACACAGTTCTTCTTTTCGTCCTTTTTTCCTGTTTCCATGGAATGAAGGCTGGGAAGAAAAGGGAAGGCAGATGTATGCACGCGTCATGTCATGTGAGATTGCCCCATTCGCGTCTCAGCCTCTCGGCGAGATAGTAGGAGTTAAGGGAATAGAATGTGGTGAGGATGAGGTTAAAAAAAAAAAAAAGGATAGAAAAGAACTTCAAATGTTTTTGTTAAAGGATTTCAGATAGAAGCAGGCGTGTGTATTACTTCATTGTTGGCATTCAAGTGTGTGTTGGCCAGAGTTGTGAAGTTGCCCCAATGTTGATATTCACAGTGTCAATTTATTGGAGTTAATGAGACTTTTCAAGTTTTGGATCTTTTTAGGTTGGATTTGAATATCGGTTCCGTTTCACTGGACCATCAGGCTAACTGACTGAGAAATCAAACAAATGAAGAACTCCATAATATCATGTAAAAGTTCAATATTCAACCTTTTCTGGTGACTACAGAAGACCAGGACAATATATCAACTTAGTGTTGCGCGTTGTCGCTTTTTTTTGTTTCGGTTCTCGTTACTGACCACACTCATTTGGTGAGGGTGAATTCAAAACAGCGTTTGAGGAGACGAAGCACCCAGTATATCGGCGCTGGTGTAGAGGAATTCTTTTATATATTTCTCAAAGTGCTCGCCTCAGCCAGTACATACATGATATATTTTGCTTGAAAATTAGTTTCACCTAACATCTGCGATCATACACCCGTTATTTATCCTGCAATAGTTGAGGAGACAGGTCAGGGATAACCAACGTTGCAAAATACATCTTTGTGTACTTTTTTTTGAATTCTTCAGGTCGTATCATAGCTTTCACACATTCATACTTTTGATGGGTTAAATTGACGATCAACAACTTGAAGAAAGGTTGCTCTCCAGCAATTTGGTTTCACATGATACTAATTCCCAGAATCGTATTTCGACAAAAAGATTTTTGCCAATTACGAATTCAATTGGTCAAAGCAATAGCCGAAGAAATCGTAAATCCATTTTCAATGGTGATTATGACTGCTCAGCAAATCGGTTTTCGTAAAGAATCGTATTACGTGTCGTAACGCGCAACACTCATATCACGCTACCAAGAAAAGTGCATAAGATTACATTTGAAACGTACACCAGAAAAAAATCGTAGAAGTATTTCAGTCCAGTGTGAATTCTGCAAAAAAAAAAAAAAAAAAGAAAAAAAAATATGATTCGAAGTGTCTTTTGAAGCCTTCTTAAAGTGATACTTGAATGCTAACTCACGACATTTCACTCCGATGATATTGGATTAACAACACAGTGTCACAATCAGATCGACTAGATGCTTCTCCTAGTGAATCCAACTCTACTTGCACGCCAAATCAAGGCTTTTACTAAAGAAATTGCCAATATCAAAAAAGCAGCTTCTCTCGACACTTTTGCAATAAACATTTGAGAGCTAGCCTTGTATCGAATTCGTCTGGGTGAGAACCGGATTCTTTTCGCAGCCACTTCTCGTGATAATTCCTCAATACTGACCCTGCCATCCACCACAAGAACTGATATGTCTCTTAGCCAATTCTCAGGATTTCCTCTCGAGAGAAAGAAAGAAAACTTTCATTACGAACTGAATCACGGAAATTAAAGCAATTACTAAAACGCAAAACATACTCATTTCAATGTTCTTTGTTGAGCCCGTGTCGCGCATGCCTCACATCTGGACAATGATTAAGTAAGTGCAACAGCTGAATTGAATTGCCTTACATCTGAAATTTCACTTATCTTACCCCACCTTAACTACCCTTAGTTTATCAAAAGCTATCAAATTAAAACCGACTCTGACAACTGGACCTTTTTTAAACGAACATCTGTTATTACCTGGTGTACGGGTCTAGTTTCGTCTGATGTCGCCTTGTACTGTTTTCCCCATACAGACGCAAGTGAATTTTGGATATCCACGGACATGAGTCTTTCGTACCTTGAGTCAATCCTTCCGACCCCAGAAGCAGGAGAAACCTATCCACAGAATACTGTGGAATCACTTAATGATATTTCTGAGCACGAATTAGGCGTGCTACTGTCAAAATTCGAGCAGTTTCTGGAAAGGTTAGCACCATTTCGGGCCAAGCTCATGCCAATTGAGAAGTTTCTCGTGCACTTTGACTCCGAAATCAACCACTTGCTGGAATCACTACGGTCGCTTCAAAATCAGTCTAATGACTTGTCTACGGGGCTAGAAAGCCAGCGTTTGTTAGTAGAAAAGCTCAACCCTATCATTCTTGATCTTGTGGTTCCTCCCGGGATTGCTGAGTCCATTTTGAAGGCTGAAATAGATGAAGTTTGGGTTGAAAATATCCATTTTATCACGGAAAAACAGCAGTTGGCACGTAAAATCTCACTGGGCCAGTCTACCCTTGACTATAAAGACACAAAGATGTTGCAGGAGTTGCAACATAAAATCAAATTTCTTGAAGCAAAAGCCATAGAACGTATCCGCAACCACATCATTGAGCAGATCCGGCTGTTGAGGCGATCGGTTCTGGCTTCCTCACAAGCGATCCAGTCACATTTGTTACAAATCAAGGAAACGTTTGCTTTTCTTAAAACTAGGCACCCGCAACTTGCCAACCAGCTCCAGTTGGCTTACATCTACACTATGAAATGGTACTACACTACACGGTTTGCCAAATACTTACATTCCTTGCAAAAGTTGAAGCTCAAGCATATAGATCTGTATTATCTTTTAGGTAGCACAGGCGAACAGCAAGACACTACCAAGACTGGCTTTTTAGAGTCGGTTAGCGGAGGATATGTCTCCTCACCAGCGGCTACAGTGCATACAGCAAGTGCTACCTCACTGCTGACAACCCATGCACGTGTCACGTTACCTGAATACTTTCAGTCTGTTCCTAAAAGAATGGCTATTCTCTCAGATGAAGACGAGGCACAACGGGCAATCCCCTCCCAGATAGCCGAAACCACGCCCTTCGCATACTGGCTAGAATTCGCCTTCAACCAGTTCTCAAATGCCTTGCTCGACAATGTGATCGTCGAGTACTTGTTTGCCATTGATTTCTTTCACCAGGGCAATGAGAAATTTGATTCATTGAGTGTCCTTGACCCAAAGTTGAAGCCCACGGAGAAAAACAAGGACTGGTCGCACTTGATGTTTGAGGAGGTGTTCAAAATGGGGCTCTCTTACGAAAACTGGCTTGTGTCGTCTCTGCCTCAAACCCTCGGGTCAAGGCTTGTATCCGGAACCGGCGTCCCAGGTTACAATTCCGCAGGACCAGCACATAACGGTACGTGCGATGGGTATGCTGTACTCCTCATGATACGCATTGTCCAGAAACAAAATGCAACGTTGCACAATCAGTTTCATGTTCCAGTAATGGAAGACTACCACAATGCGCTTTTACTCCTGTTGTGGCCCCAGTTTACCAAGATCATCGACCTCAATTGCGAGTCTCTCAAGAAGAATATGTTAGGCCGTCACCTGTTTTTCACCTCCTCTACAGGAGCAAACCATGCCCCTATTCATACCACACAACAATTTGCACAGCTTTTGCTGGGATTGTTCAAGCTAGCTTTCCCGGATGATGAAGAAAGCGACGCTGGGAAGCAGCTCTTCCTGCGCGAGCCAGTTAGCATGTCCATCAGCAGATTACGGAATGATTTCGAGAGTGCTCTCACGAAAGCAAGTGCTCACATTTTCGGGTCTTCCAAGAGCAAAGCAGCACACAAGGAGATGTTTTTATTCAACAACTATATCTTATTGGTAACCATCCTAACGAACGAGTTCGAATCAAGCAAAAACTCCTTCATTCAGGAGCAGATCAAGCATTTTGAGCTTCTCTGCGACGCCTACAAGCCGAAGTGATCCACAAAACCAAGTGTGAGTTAAGATTCTTGTTTTTTACTTACTCTAGCAGTGCCAACTTCGCCAACATGCCACACAACTGCAAATACGTCAGCACACCTTCGAGAATGCGCATGTGGGTGAACCCAATTTCCTTAATCATGTCCAATCGCTTCAGCTCCGAAACGCCGGGTATAGTTTTGGCGACTCGGAACGCCAGCGTAACAATGTCTATTGCCGAATAACCCTTGTTCCACAAAGTGTCGAGCAAATCTACGGCATCATCAATGTTATGGTTGACGATACATGCACCCAAAATCTTCTTCACCACTAACGGATGCGGCTGGTCTACGATTTTGAAAACGTTGACATCGTCGACAAAACCGAACCCGGCAACAGTACTCTGTAAGTTATTGATGGCCTGACGCATGTCACCCTCGGCAGTGAATATGAGTGCTTTGATACCCTCGGAATTGAATTGAACATTCTCTGCCTTTGCCACTTCAAGCAACCGCAGCAACACCTGGTCGTCGGCGAGCTTGTTGTAGCGCAAAATGGCGCATCTCAGTTGTAGAGGCTCGATGATTTTCAGACTTTGATTACAAGCAAACGCAAATCTGGTGGTGTTCAGGTACAACTCCATTGTCCGTCTCAATGCCTGCTGGGCACCCGGAGTCATGGAATCGGCCTCATCCAAAATTACAATCTTGTGTCTTCCTGGCGGCAACGAGATTTTTGTCTGGGCAAATTGCTTGATCTTGTTTCTCACAACATCAATACCTCTGTCGTCGGAAGCGTTTAGTTCCAACGTGGCCTGGCTGTACATTTTAGGGCCGAGCAACTCGTATGCCAAACAGTGGATTGACGTTGTTTTTCCGATTCCGGGAAGCCCCGAGATGATCATATGGGGCATGTTTCCATCTTGTACAATAAGCTTGAGGCGCTCGATGGTCTCTTCGTTGCCCACGATATCGTCTAGTTTCTGTGGCCGGTACTTCTCCACCCAGGGAAGATCAAGCGAAAGTGCAAAATTGGGCATGATTGGCAGAAAGCTTGCTGTGATTTGAATGAAACAGTGGTTTTCGGAATGTGGAAAAGATTGGCGAAATCGGTTAGCTTCTGGAGTGGTGGGCCGAAAAATGTCGCGCGTCTGGCCAGCGTGCGCGTTACGCGTTGCAGTCTACGGACTTATGGGAACTGATAATATCTGATCTCTATAGGCGAGAGTTTTTAAACCTTTTTTGATCTACATTCTTTTATTTCAAGTTGTGGAACTGATACAGGAAGCTCATTATGCAGCACTCCTTTTTTCTCTTAGATTTGGAGTGCTTGTCTTGATGGTTCGTTGACACCACAGCTTTGAACAATTGGAGTTTCTGAAAAAATCCAATTGTATCATGCTCAAAAATTTGATAAACAGCTATTCTGTAAGGGAAAAATTTACTTGTCACGTTGATTGAACCTTTTTAATGAAATGGTTTCCTTCAACTCCTTATTTTGGTCCACTGCCCACGCGGATCTCACCTCGCAATTTTAAAAGAAATAAAAGAAAAAACGAAGAAAAAACGATGTCCTTTACAATGGATTTAATGAACTCGACGAACCATATATAGTTCTCTTTTCACCTTAATTAGGTCTAAGAGAGTGGTACTCTTATAAATTGAGGAGTTCGCAATTCACATGCCAGCTGGCTATTTTGCGATATTCAAATCTGGAGAGATTCAAATTGATGCCATGTTTTCCAGTTGTATGGTCATATGCTACGCCTTATTCATGGATGTGCTGTCTTCGTGACTCGTGAAGTAGCATCACAATGCTGGTTGAAAAACCCGTAGCATACCGAACATATTGTTTCTTCCATGTCCAATCTTTTCAGTGATGGGTTTGTGGTCTTATCTCAGAATCACTGCCTACATGCCATGTTTCGGTTAAATGCCACGTAACCGAAACAAATTGACCGATGCCAATATAAGGACCCTGGAAGTTCCTGAAGAAGCTTACCTAACGGACACAGTTTAAGATGAAAATTTTTATCGTCATTGCACTCTTGGAAGTCAATTTGGCGGCACAAGCAGCTCTTCCCCACCTAAATCTTCTGAATAAGAAAAAGGAGCCCACGGAGGAGGATCTGCTCGACCAATGGAGTAACAACCCAGAATACAGCGAGATGGCTCTAATGCGAGACCCTGACAAGGAAACGCACGCCTTGCTCGAGATGTTCATCAGCCGATTGACAGGATTCGCGAATTTAACTGATTTCGATTACCCGAGTTTTGAAAGTAGTTCAATTTGTCTTCAGAGCATTCTAACAAATATAGAGTACTGGGCATCATCGTCAACCGCATCACATAATCTTTTTGACCTTTTTGACTTTGCTAACGTTATGTTCGAGCATATGACTGATGCAAGTGCTAACTTGAGAGAATTTGAGACCAAGAATGTTACGGGTCGTGATATCTTCTATAATTTGGTAGTGCTTGATATGCGAGCATTCTCGTTGCATGTATTGGGCAGTCCCATCAAATATCCCTTCATTCAGTACGAAAAGGATATCTTGTTTCTTAGAAGCCTTATTGCCTACTGGGCTCTCCGTTATCGACAGATGTTTGGTATACTGGATGGCATGCGGTCAAGGCTTAAGGAGCAGGTGGAGAAAGTTCAAGAGACGCTCGATTTTTTGGATGTCAACAACCAACGACATTATATAAATTTTTGATGACGAGTCGTTCATTCCGTTGCGCACTAATGTTCTTCGGCCCCAGTTTTCGGGTGACAATCTTGCTGTCCGTGTATTTTGTTTTGCCCTAAATATTTCAACTAAGTTACGCTTGATCCTGTCGTGTCTCCTGAGGATTGAAGTTACTTCTTCAAGAGATAGAATGTCACAACTTCCGATACTAATCAACGATGATACTGTTTCTAACGAAGGAATGCTCGAACAGAAGGTAGGTTTTGTCGAGATGCGGAAATGTTTACTATTATTAGTGAAAAAATAAGATGAAACATGAAAAGAGGGTCACGGATTGCACATTGGAAGAAGCTGCTCTAGTTTCTGCCTGTATCTAACACTAGATTTGGCTGAAATTGCTCGTAATAGGGACCAGCTTCTCCGTATGGCCACACATCTAACTCGTCTCGAACTTAAATATGTTTGACTCTTAGCTTAAATTGTTATCTGTAAGTAAGACATGCTTCTTTTGTTCGGTAACTCTGAACAAAGAATGAACCTACGGAAGAGTAAAACGAAAGAAAGAGAAGAGAAAGCGAAGCAAACAACCATCTTTTCGCAGTGATGATTAGAAGTTTGACAAGATCGTTAATACGTGGAGTGGATAAGTATTCTTGGTGTAATCTTATCCAAATTGATGGTCGTTGCAATATAAAGATGAAATTGCCACCTGTAAGAATCTTATCTTAGTAACTTAGTAGGTAGTACTTTGGTAAAATACTATTGATTATGAGTAGTAAAGGGCACAATGCCCTGATATTTTTACCTCAATTATGTTCTTGTGAAGTATGTTACTGAGACACTATGTGAGCACAAAGTCGTTAGCGACTTAAAACCTGTTTTACGTACCTAGTACATATGCATCGACTGAGACGACTTCACGTCTTGTTTATTGTGGATTAGCCTAAAACATAAACAAATGCGAAATCCAAGTATACCTTATACATCACACACTATGTCATATTGAGGACAGTAATCGCAATTCTTCAAAGGTCAGTGGCGGAAGGATCCAAAGTAACTGTTCACATTTTCTGTCAAATTCCACTACTGCATTCACCAGTAGGTCACTGAAGCTCTCAAGCCAACAACTCCATAGAAACCTAGCACACTTTACTGGCTAGAGGGCAATTTCTTGCGAAACCAACATGGTTCAACTACGATTCTGTGTAGTTTGATAATGATATCAGCTAGTTGTCTTAGTCTTCCATCGAACAGTTTTATCGTTCATAGCGAATTTCGTGAAAATACAATTTTTTGAGAAGTAATTCAAAAAAAAAAAAAAAAAAAAAGAAAAAAGAACACTCAGTCAGAGGAGGGAGGCCCACAGGTTGAGAAGAAAGGGCTCAGAAAGGCCAATTCGCAGAGAGCCAAAGTAAACCATAATGAACAGCAGCTCGAAGCCGTAAAGTGAACTAGCCACCTGTCATTTGGTAGATCTAGCAATTTCTTCAAGTTTAGATCAACAAAATATCTCATCTCACAGTCTTACTTCCTCTATCTGTTTTCAGTGTTTTCTTTATTTTTTTTTTCATTTTTATTTTTTTATTTTTATTTTATCTTATTTATTTTGCAGTCACTGGCTGCACGCCTGCAGACAGAACCTGTCAACTCTCTAGGCGCAGCTGCCGGGCCGACCTGTCATCACAGTCAAACTAATCAGCAACATTTCCAGTCTTCATAGAATTCGCCATTTTTGAACCAAGCACTACTCATCTTTGCCCTGCAATAAATGCACGTGCCGAATACCCGGCCCCGCATCTCGCAGAATGTTCAAGAGCGACATTCCGCTGACTCACTCTCGGCATTACTGGACGGCTTCTACAATAATAAACGACTTCAAATTGTCAACACATACCTGAGTATTTTGTTTGGGTCAATCTGCGGGGTATTAGCCCGCAAAGGACTCCAGTCGCTCACCTCTTACAGTGGGTCCTTTCTTGAAGGAGTCGTATGGGCCAATTTTGTAGCTTGTGTAGTGATGGGAATGGCAGTGGAGTCCCAACGAATATGGTCATCCTTGATAAGCGCTACTGAGAAACCAAATCTGCTCTACGCCACAAAAGCAGCCATTCCTCTCTACGCAGGCATCACCACTGGGTTTTGCGGCTCATGTTCCAGCTTCTCCAGCTTCATTCTCGAAGCCTTTGCTAAGGGTGCTAATCTTCCGCCTTCAGCGGCGTATCCGACGACTGGATATGGTGTTTTGAGTGTGTTTGAAGTGCTTTTGGCCCACTTGGGAATCTCTGTTTGTGGCTACCGGGTAGGTGCTCACTTGATGAGAGGTTTCGAGAGCAAAATGCCCGTAATCACTCCTGGAGCCTATCGTATCATAGACATGACATTGGGGTGTCTTGGAAGCGCCGTTTATGTAGTGGTGGTAGTATTGGTGGCCACGCAAAACGAGGGAAAGTGGCGGTCTTGGACCTTTTCCTGTCTTTTTGCTCCGTGGGGTGCTTACTGTCGTTTTTGGCTCGCAAGATATCTCAACTCAACAATCAAAGACTTTCCCTTGGGCACCTACGCTGCCAACTTCACTGGCACTACCATCCTATCAGTACTAACATTGTTGAATAAGGGCAGAACATCAAAAGACTCGTTCTTACCTATCATATCACGTGTTCTAACTTGTCAGGTGCTCACTGGATTGGAGGATGGGTTTTGTGGATGTTTGACTACTGTTTCTACCTTTGTTGTGGAAATCTGTACCCTAAGGCTCGTTCGTAGCTACTTTTACGGTCTCGTTTCGGTAGCGACTAGCTTTCTGGCTGTGTTGTTGATTGTGGGGTCGTACAACTGGACGGTAGGGTTCACTCTAGCTGTGTGCTGAAGGGGGAAAAAAGACTATCATGTACTTAAAGGACCCTAGACATACTTGCTACTCAATCCACAAGTAGTTTTCAAAAAGCCCCTTGGTTACAGCTATGCACGTTCCAGACTTCTTTGGGCTCGAGATATTCCAGTACGGGGCGTTTGATTTGAACATATAAGTTTGCGCCAGCCCCTGAAGCTTCTTTAACCACAAGAACCATTTGCTGAGCTGCCTTTAAAAGCTAAAATGTTGATTCAGAAGCCTAGCCTTTTCACCATGCACGCCTAAATATCGGCCCTTGAGATGTTTCATGAAATAAGCTCTGCAAAGTCTGTACCTCAGGATCAATCCGATATCCTGACCTGCAACTGGTAAGATACCCGTCATTCGTAGCCGTAATCAAGCGGCACCCAAAAATATGTTTTAGAATTGAGATTGTTCATTATCGAAAGGTGAATGTGCGAACAAGCTTCAGTTCCTGAGATGCTTCTTGCTCCACTATTGAGAGGTACATTACTGGCCGTCTTTTACGTTCAAACATCTTTGAAAAGCAAGATACGACCCACAACGATATAGTTTCTATAGTTGTGAATCACACTTTCCCCGCAACCAGTTCTCGCGGCATCTTCTCCAGCTTCTCCGTGCCCTTTCTATTCTTCTTTTTCTTCAAAATACCACCTTTCCTTTGCCTTTTCTGTCTGTCTTTACCAACAGGAGCAGTGGTATGCACAAATTTGATATGAGGCTTTTCGAAAACAGGTGCCAGAACGCCACTTTCGCCATCGAATAGGCCTTCGAGCCAAGGCACTGGGATATCCTTGACCTTGTCGTTGATGACGTCAAAAAGCAATTTTCCTTCGGACCAGTCCTCCTCGATCGAGAAAATACTAGCATTTTCGGTTCGAAGTAGCTTCAGAATGCGATCGCTGGCGCCTTTAGGCAACTCTATGAGCTTTACTCTGTTTTGACTAGAGCGGGATGCAGAAAAGCAGAGAAGAGGGAAAATTCCCGTTAGAAGCAGTGTGCTGATATCTGCTTTTGCCACAAACACATACTTGACATACGAAACAGTTCCAACTGGGGTTTTCTGAAGTCGCTTTCCTAGTAGCTTTGCTCTGTTTGGCTCGGCTTGTTTTTCTAATTTCTTCACCGTCGAGTTGAACCCTACCGTAATTTTCAGCTCCAACTCATTCGGTGGAACGTTCTTGTTGTTGCTTCTCTTTCTCATCTCCATATAACTGCCATACCCTGAAAGTACCTGAACTAGGCATTGCATGATCGCCTCCGACACTGAAGGTTCAACTGTGGGCCACTCAGTGCCTTTAGTGAAGGGATTTTCGAGAAAAGGTTTGAACACTTCCCTCTTTTTCTGCTCTAGGTCTTTCAAAGAGCCAATTCCTGGCGTAGGCGTAGGTTTGGACATATTTGACTGAACTCAAAATACCACAATCTGCGTTTATAACGAGATGAGTCTCATGTAAGAGTAGAAGCCGTGCAGGAAAAATGATATGAGCTACTTTACGAATAAACGAAGAATAGTTGAAGCTTGACTTTTTATTATAGAATTCTCAAAGCAGCAAGAAAAGTCTTGCTTAGTATGTATACAGTTATTTTTTTTTTTTTTTTTCTCCTCACTTCTTCCCGTCCTTCTTCTCACCGGAGTTCTGGGGAGAGCCTGGTGAGTATGAAGGCGACCCTGGTGAGTACTGCGGCGAAGTTGGCGAATACTGTGGTGAAGTAGGCGAATAACTTGGCGAAGTAGGTGAGTACTGCGGCGACGTTGGCGAGTAGCTTGGAGATGTCGGCGAGTACTGTGGTGACGTCGGCGAGTAACTTGGCGAAGTTGGTGAATAACTTGGAGACGTTGGTGAGTAACTTGGAGACGTAGGTGAGTAACTTGGCGAAGTAGGTGAGTAACTTGGCGAAGTAGGTGAGTAACTTGGCGACGTAGGTGAGTAACTTGGCGACGTAGGTGAGTAGCTCGGAGAAGTTGGCGAATAGCTTGGTGACGTTGGCGAATAGCTTGGTGACGTTGGCGAGTAACTTGGCGAAGTAGGCGAATAACTTGGCGAAGTGGGTGAGTAGCTAGGCGATGTTGGTGAGTAACTTGGGGAAGTTGGTGAATAACTTGGCGACGTAGGTGAATAGCTCGGAGAAGTTGGCGAGTAGCTTGGAGAAGTTGGTGAGTAACTTGGCGATGTTGGCGAGTACGTTGGAGACGTTGGCGAATATGTTGGCGAAGTGCCTCCATAACCAGGCGAAGTCGCTCCACCATATCCAGGAGACGTTGATCCAAACGAGAACGGCGACGTTGGAGACGTCATGGATGGCTGACCACCGTACGACGTAAGAGATCCTGAAGTATCTGTCACGTTTGCGGTGTGAATTGGCGAGAATCCAGCCCCTTCCTCGAATTGAATCTTATCATCCTCCATTTCGTAGTCCCTGTAAGGTGTAGCACCACCATCAGTCTCTCCTGCAACTCCAACATCTGAGTTAACACTTGCCTCCTGCAACATCTTCTCGTCCACCATGACATCGAAAGCACCTGTACCCAATGGAGGCATTTGGCCCAAGATGACGTTTTCAGAGATTCCGCGACAGTCATCTAGTTCTGCTGCTGCACCTGCTTCCAATAAAATTTCCACAGTTTCCTCGAAAGAACAACGCATCAACGCGCCGGTCTCGGCTCTATTGATACCATGACGGGTAATAGCCATCAAGTGACCACGGGCAGTCATGACATCCACAAGCAAGGCCATGTGCCGGTAGTTGACGTACGAACCATCGAAGGCAATAACGTTGAGAATTTCCTTGAACAAAGCCGTACGGGTAGCTTCAATACCAAGTACCGAGAGGATCTCGATAAAGTTATTGGAGTATGTTCTTGCAGCATCAACACCAGGAACTGTAATAACCTCGGCCAAATTCACACCATCTGTCTCCAATACCCACTCTTGCTTTTGCAGGAATTCACCGTCAGCATCAGGAGTGCTCATTTTGTGTTGCATCATGAAGACTCTCGTAATACCAGGAATACCACGCAAAGAAATGGTTTCAAGCATGTGTGCCTCAACTCTCTTCAAAATCTGATCCTCCTCGTGGTCACCTTCTTCTTCCAATTTAGGGTCACGGATGACACGACAACGAATGATCAATTTGTCCGCTGTATCGTCAGACCAAATGACGAACAAATCTTCACCGAAGTTCTGTGAAATCTTCTCTGCAACTTGCGCCATTGTCAATTGCTTGTCTAACATCTTGGCTCTATCCAATTCGAGACGAAGCAACCAAGGCGACTGGTTATCGATTGTCTCCTCCACCTTCTCATCAGGAATAGCGAAGTATGCTTCCACAGTATCGTAATCCTCTTCAATAACAGTGCTTCTTGGATCTGGGTCGTAGTAGATCTCAGTTGAAGATGTGACATTTTTCAAAGTTGTGTGCTCGATAGCCGACTGAACAACCTTTGCCTTCTCGATATCAACCGCGATTTCAGGCTCCAAGTATACCGTAAGAGCTGGAGTCTTGATATTCTTTGCCACGTTCAAAATCTCCTTAAGACGCGGAACACCGAGAGTGACATTCTTTGACGACACACCAGCATAATGAAAAGTGTTTAAAGTCATCTGCGTTGCAGGCTCACCAATGGACTGAGCAGCGACGACACCCACCATTTCACCTGGATGAACAATAGACTTCTGGAACTGAGATTCAATTTCTCCACACACCCACTCGAAAGACACTCTGTTAAGCTTGAACTCCTCGATGACACGACGTGCAGCCAACCTAGATCTCAACAAACATTGGAAAAGCAAAGTGGCATTTTCTTGTGCTTCTTTTATGAGTTCTGTTTTCCCGCGAAGAACGAGAAGCTTTGTACAAAGTGTTTGGACACCCTCGACTATCTCTTCCAACTTCAAGTCTGATGCCTTTTGCCGACCACTGTGGAAGATTTGTTGTGCATTCTGGATGATACGACGTAAGTTGACAGGCAATGGCCAATTGTAATCTCCGTTAGGGAACACAACCTCTCTCAAAAACTTACGGTCTTCGAGTAATTGTTCATACTCTTGGTCCAAAATCTTTTGCACCGCCACGTCACCCTTGATTTCTTTTCCTGATTCCAATAAAGATTCGGAAATGGACTTAGATGGGTCCAAGAGATCGATACGGTAACGCCTTTCAAATGAAGCATCCGAACCTGGGATCGTGTCCACTGATTGCTTTTCAACAGACGTTGCATCAATTCCGTCCTCACCATAAACGAATTGGATGATATCACCCAAAGAGTTTCTGGTAGTACCATCGTAGTGAACCATGATGTCTTCCAACGCTTTCACCAAACGACGTTGGATATAACCAGTTTCTGCTGTCTTGACAGCAGTATCAATAAGACCCTCTCTTCCGGCCATTGCGTGGAAGAAAAACTCTTGGGGCGTCAAACCTCTAAGATAAGAGTTTTCGACAAAACCTTTCGACTCTGGTGAGTAGTCATCCTTCGTGAAATGAGGCAATGTTCGATCACCAAAGCCGAAAGGAATACGCTTACCTTCAACAATTTGTTGACCCACACATGCTGACATTTGAGAAATATTGATGAAAGAACCCTTAGAACCAGAGGTCACCATCTGCTTCACATTGTTCAAGTCCTTCAAGTTCATCTCGGCGGAACGACCAGCGGTATCACGGGCCTGATTAAGAACACGTGAAACATTGTGTTCAAATGATTCTCTCAATGTCATACCTGGTTCGGGCTCGAGTTTGTTCTGTTGGGCATCGAGAATAATCTCTTGCACCTTTTGTTTGGCTTCTTGAATCGTTGTTGTAACGTCACGCATAGTATCTTTGTCGGCAATTGTGTCACCAATACCAATAGAAAACCCATTGTGCAAGAGCCAGTAGTTTACAACTTTTTGGATGGAACTGAAAAGCTGAGCACAAATTTGAGGCCCCTTTTCCCTCATAACAGTGTGAATTAACCCACCTCCTGTTGCGCCCACGGTTTTCTTGTCCACAACACCGAAAACAATTTCACCATCGACAATCAACATACCCAGGTCTTTGGGACTGAGCATATCCCTGCCATCATCAAATCTTTGTAAATGAATACCCTTTGGAATAGCCATGGACAACAATTGTTTTCCCGTCCACAAAGGCTTTGGTTTGAGCACAGCCGGTGGGGGGATTACACCATCCCAGTTTGGAATCCAGTACAACATATTCATGACTTGCTCATATTCAATGAAGTTGTCACGCAATGTCATTTTACGAATTCCACACAATGTGTCTTGAACAATACCCATTACAGGTTTATTGGACTGTGGGGACACAATTTGCAAAGGTACAGCACAAATCTGCGACAATTCAGCTCTAGTCTCAGGTGACTGTGGAACGTGCAAATTCATCTCATCACCATCGAAATCCGCATTGTAAGGCGAAGTGACCGACAAGTTTAATCTGAAAGTAGAGTATGGCATCACCTTGACTCTGTGAGCCATCATAGACATTTTGTGCAACGAAGGCTGACGGTTGAATAACACAGGATCATCGTCCATCAAATGACGTTCCACCTTCCAACCATACTGCAATGCGATGTCTCCAGCTCTCTTATTGTACCTTAGATCAATACGATCACCTGTATCACGGATGACATATTTGGCACCAGGATGCTCATTTGGGCCATTGCGGACGTATTCGGTCAATTTGTGAATGTTGTAAGGAGTCACCACCTCAGGGTACGATAAGGTTCTGGCGATAGATATCGGTACACCGACCTGATCAAGATCAAGGTTAGGGTCACCGGAAATCACAGTACGAGCTGAGAAATCCACACGCTTACCCATTAAATTGCCTCTCAATCTGCCTTCTTTACCCTTCAATCTGGCTCTGATGGATTTGATTGGACGGCCAGTTTTCTGCAAAGCTTGCGGCTGGCCGGCAATGTCGTTATCCATATAGGTTGCTACATGGAACTGCAACAACGCCTCAAACTCGCTGATAACGTGCTGAGGAGATCCATCAATTTCAAGACGCTGCACGTTGATATTGGCTTTCAAAATATCGGCCAACTTAAACGTCAAGTCATCCTCACCTCTGGCGGTGTCGTTAAATGCAATCGACGGCCTCACCGGTGGAGGTGGCACAGGCAAAACCGTGATCAACATCCACTCAGGCCTGGCGTAATCCTCATTGAACCCCATCTTTTGGCAGTCCTCAGCGCTGATGTGTCTAAACACGCTCAATATCTCTGAGGGGCTTAATAAACGGCGCTCGGGTTGCTCGTTTTCGTCGTAGGTCTTGTTCTGTTTCCAAGTTCCCCACAACTTCAAACCGTCTCTGCGCACAGTTGGCTGGGTGTGTCCACACCCACCTCTGCCGGCAGTGACCTGACCTTCTTCGTTGATGGTGTCAGCCTCACAAACCATCTTCGTCTTACAAACGTTCCAAACTGCATTGAATCTCTTCTTGGGGTCTCTGATGCGGATCGCCTGTGACATCAAAGGATTTGAGTCGTCCACAAGAATCTTACCGCAGTGCATACACACACACTCACAGACTTTCTTGATTTTAGCGATGAAACCAATGTGAAACACAGGCTTTGCCAACTCAATGTGCCCGAAATGGCCTGGACACTCCGCCATATCTTCACCACAAGTTTGACACTTGAAATTACGGTCAATAGATCCCAAACGAGGGTCATTCAACCCGCCATCACGTGGCTTTTTTGTCGTCTGGTCCATCGTCTCAGGGTACTCGATCTTTGCCACTGAAATAGCACGCACCTCTTCAGGAGAAAGCAATCCAAATTGGACCTAGAAGGGGTTAGCACTGTGATGAAATCAACGGGATGAATCGATCGAAAATTGTAAATAAAGAAAAAAAGAAAAACACATACCTCTTTCACCGACCGGAGCGGTGCACTTGAATATGGGAACTGGCGACTCATGATTGAGAGCAGAAATGAGGGCTAAGTTCAGCAAAAGTGTATAATACAGATTTCCCGTATGAAAAACAATCGGGTGAGACAAAACCACCACAGAAGAAGATAATTAGGAGATTCTTCTCACACGAATAGATACGCCGCGCTCGTTTCTCTTCGATACTAATCTTTTTTTTGTTTTTTTGTTTTTTCTTGTTTTCTGGTGTTGTCGTCGGAATAGAAGAGAGTTTCCCTTAACTCTGAGCGCTCACGGTAGAACGAGAGAAGTTGTATGAAAAAATGGCCGCCGCAAATAACAACAAAAAGAGCTGTAAGAACGGGGTTTGACACGAGCTTGAGACCTCCTGGATGACCTGTTGATGAAGATACCGAACACGAGCTGAATCGATAAATTCAATGTGGGGACGAGGCTTGAAAGACGATCGGTAAAGGTTTGAGCTGGTTGAGTGTCTGATGAAAAAAAATGTCGTTGGAGGTGGCGAGCATTTATGCTGTAAGTTACGCCTTCTGGCCACACTAGCACGAGGACCGGGCGTAAATATCAGACCGCTTACCTCAGGCGTGAAGGGCCACAATTTCCTTAGCAAAGATTCTTCTCTGGTCGTTTTGCTGGGTTAAATCATTTTTCATACTCTCTGGTACTTCACCTCTTTATTTATCTCTATGTGTATTGGCTCCCCACTTGCTTTGTCCGGGGCTGCTTATCCACTATTAAAAAGATGTTGTTTTGGTGTGTACTGCAGGTAGTGCTTGTGTGAGCGCCCCATTTTTCATCACTGAGCGAGTGAGTCAATCAAGCATAGTATCTCACCTTGATTACAGCTTGGTGCAAAGCCTGGAACCAATTGAACCAATTTCGTCATAATATGAATGTCTATAAATCCTGGAATATGGACCAGTTATGGATCAAGCGATGAATATTAACGGCCACTTTGGGGACTCTTATCCTTAGTATTGTCCTTAATCAGACAAAGCTTTAACGCTTGAGTACCAAAAATACTTGTTAGAATTCTCTGCTGTTGAAGCTCACATGGCCTTGGTATATTGGTTTTAAGCCATTGAATGAAGAGTTCATTTTTTCAGCAGAAGAACACTCGATGGAATTAGCAATGATAGAAGAGACTTTCTATCTGCCAAGAATACCACACGAAATGGCATTCCTTTTCGTCTGTCTTTCTTCGTTTAAGTCTTTGTCTATGATAGATTTGGATCCATGAGTGTCTGTACCCAAATAAAACATTATTTTCACAGGTGGTGAATACTACATGATCATACCTCATTGTGGGACGCTACCTAGCTCAACAGAAAGTGAGAACACACAAGTATTAAACAGCTAATAATTCGAAACCATAGATAAATAAGCAGGCCAATAGTTCACCACTACGCTTTTGTTTTTGCCCCCGTTATATTGACTCAGGAGCTCACTGTCCACGATAAGCTTTATATTGATGGAGAACCCTGAGTTTACTCTTCTTCAGTATCCTCACTGCACCTGTAGTTTCAAAAATAACAGCATCAAGAGATGGCCGACCACTGGAGACTCGTGCTCGAAGGGCTTACCCACTCGATCGCGATTCGTGCATCACTGCAAGTTTGCATTTCCGCTGGAGAAACCAGCGACATTGCACGCGCCAAGCGCAACTTCGAAATTCCCCAAGAATGCGAATGAGCAGCTCATGACTTTTTTGGTAACACTCCGTAATAAGTTTGGCTAGGCCATCAACGAGCTAAGAATGTGACGTCATGAAACACTGCTTGCTTCCCATTTCTCCTTTCATAATCTTGAAACTTCGTTTGAATCTTATTTTTTTCATCTTTTTCTATATTTTTTCCTAGAATAAGCGTCCCAGCACTTCGCTTAGGACTGGCAAGGCTGAGTACAATGCAAAGAAAACAATGTCATTTTGCTTCCCAGCAAAAAATTCCGAAACATTGCCATCAATTTTCAATTCCTTATGATAGACGAGCTTGAGTTTCGGTGACTTTGACTTGTTCGTTAGCCACCAGTGGGGATTCTCAAATCACCCCCGAGGCTAATTTAAGAAGTGGTGTCGTATTGCGTACCAAGAAAAAAAGAACCGCACTTCCCCACCTTCCCCAATATTGGGTACGGAACCAAACTTCGTTCGCAAATGCAAACGTAAATACAACCCCTGGTCTTCTGTATAGGGCAAGCCGAGTTAAGCTTGGCCCTGAGTTCGGTATTCTCCGACCAGAGGGGCAGTGCTGCTAACGCGATCTCAAAAATATAGAAGACCCCCGCATAAGCCCTCCAAAACAGGCAGGATCTCGCAAAGATTTCGCAAAGATTCGACATGAGCGGCTCGCAAAGATTACGCGTCTACAGGTGCAAGAATCTGGGGAAGCGTGGTTAGCACATTGAACCGGGTAACCTTCGGGCATCGGTTGCTAGCTTCGGCCCCAGATATAAAGAGCGTAGATTCGACTGCTAGATTTCGGAATCCAAAAATTATTTGTGCAACTCGCAAACTAGTCAATTTGCTAAGTTGAAACACTAATTAATTACTCGCACGCAATGTCTCCCAAGAACATTTGGTGGAAAAACGCATCCGTCTACCAGATCTGGCCTGCTTCGTACAAGGACTCCAATGGTGATGGTGTGGGCGACATTCCAGGAATTATTTCCACGTTGGATTACGTGAAGAACTTGGGTGTGGATGTCGTTTGGTTATCCCCAATGTACGATTCCCCCCAGGACGACATGGGCTACGACATTTCAGACTACGAGAGTGTCTACCCCAAATATGGATCTTTGGAGGATATGGATAAATTAATCTCGGAGGTCCACTCCCGCGGCATGAAATTGATCTTGGACTTGGTCATCAACCACACTTCCTCCGAGCACAAGTGGTTTGAAGAGTCCAGATCGTCCAAAACAAACCCAAAGAGAGACTGGTATATCTGGAAGCCTCCTAGATATGATGAGCAAGGAAACAGGCATCCTCCTAATAACTGGCTCTCCTACTTCTCTGAGTCTACGTGGGAATATGACGAGAAGACTGACGAGTACTACTTGCACTTGTTTGCTAAGACACAACCTGACCTTAACTGGGAGAGCGAGGAAACCAGAAATGCCATTTACAAATCTGCTTTGACTTTCTGGTTTGAGAAGGGTGTTGACGGTTTCAGAATTGACACTGCTGGAATGTACTCGAAAGTGCAAACTTTTGAGGACGCGCCGATTGTTTTCCCCGACCAAGAGTGGCAGCCATGTCAAAAATTCCACCAGAGTGGCCCTAGAATTCACGAGTTCCACAAGGAAATGTTTGCAAAAGTCACTTCCAAATATGACGCCATGACAGTTGGTGAAGTTGGCCACTCTTCTCGTGAAGACGCGTTGAAATACGTCAGTGCCAAAGAAAAGGAAATGAACATGATGTTCTTGTTTGACGTTGTGGAAATTGGCTCCAATCCAGCGGATCGTTTCAGATTCGAAGGCTTTACTCTCAAGGACTTCAAGAAGGCTGTTTACAATATGTGTTCTTTCACTGAAGGCACCGATGCCTGGGCCACTTGTTTCTTTGAGAACCACGATCAACCTCGTTGCATCACTCGTTTTGGTAACGATAGTCCAGAGTTCAGATTCAAAAGTGGAAAGATGTTGGCCACATTACTCACGTCGTTGACTGGTACCTTGTTTATCTACCAAGGCCAGGAAATTGGGATGACAAATGTTTCCCCAGACTGGGATATCAAGGAGTACTTGGACATCAACACCATTAACTATTACAAACAATACACTGAGAGACATGGCGATAAAGACCTAAAGGAGTTGATGAAGAACATCAATTTGGTCGCTAGAGACAATGCTAGAACCCCTGTTCAGTGGGACGATTCTGCAAACGCTGGCTTTTCTTCCGGTAAGCCATGGATGAGAGTCAACGACAACTACAAGGAGGTCAATGCTGCTTCCCAAGTGAATGATCCAGATTCGTTGTATAGCTTCTACAAGAAGGCTTTGCTGGTGAGAAAAGTACACAAAGATGCTTTGATTTACGGTAGTCTTGAAATATTGGACTTCGACAATCAAAAAGTGTTTTCTTTCTACAAAAAGGGCGACAGTGAGACTGCTTACGTGGTGTTGAACTTCACAAAGGAGTCGGTTGAGTTCAAACCTTCTGTCAAGGGGGACTTGGTTCTTTCTAACGTCAAAGACATCAAGGATACCGTTTTGTCTCCCTATGAAAGCAGAATCTACATTATCAAGGATTAAAGTTGTAATATATATGCATATAAAATAGACAATAGACTGTTTCGCACACCACCTTCCACAACGAAACAACTCACCTCGAGTATATCAGTGCAACCATTCCCATCGCTGCAGAACTGCCACCTTTGATCTCATCAAGGTCTGCAACTATATCGTCCAAGTAGAAACCAGTGAGTACGACAATGTATATGAGAATCAAGATCACACCTTTGAAGTAGTTGGACTTCCCTTCCGCGTATACGTAGGTGAAGAGATAGATAGAAGCCAACGTTGCGACAACATCCCAACGGGGGAAAATGAGAGGAAAGATCATCTCGATGTTCGTGTATCCTTTTACCACCGAGAAAATAACTAAACTTGGGATCTGAATAAGCACAACCTGTAAGGCATAGGCACTTCCGATTTCCATTGATAACGCGACATTGCCACTAACGGCGAACGAAATGGCGTTAACAAACTCTGTGGTGTTTGGCACCAATGCAAATACAGTCAACCCCAAGAATTTCGGGTTGATGGGGAAGTGGGAAAGCACAGAGTCAACGTTGTCCACCAAGATCTCGGCAATAATTGCATACAATATTGTCGAGCCTAGCAAAATAACAGACGACTTCGTGTTTGACCAATTGGGTGCATCATGACCTCCACACTCATCGTGCATTGTGACATCAGCGTCGGTATCTTTATTCAGATGCTCAACAGGGCCTAGTCTAGGTGTATGCTGGTGTCTCTTTCTGGAACCTTCAGTTGTTGGTGACTGGAGACCCGATCGAGAAGGCTGTAATCCGTTAACATGTTGATCATTATTCCCGACAGTAGGATGTTTGGACTGCTGGTTTTGATCTAAGCTTGACACGCTGGGTGATCTCCATCCGGTAGTTTCAGTAGCCTCTTTTCTTGTGTGAGCAGCCTGCTGCTCGTGGGAATTGGTGGCCCAGATCAAGGACGCGTGGGTTTTCAAAGTGAAATATAACCCACAAACGTATGCAATAAATAACGTCAATGCCACAAGCAAGGAAAATGGACGGAGCACGGTGTAATAAAGGCTGTCCAAATTTAAGCTTGGCTGGATGAACTGGCATGTTTTGCAATCCTCAAGATCGTTGTTGCCGCACGCACGGCACTTGATCTCGTAAGTACCGTACATTTGGTAAAACAAAGACGGAGCAAACATTACCAACATAGCAAACAAAAGCATGGTGGACGATACTCCGGCTGATCTTGGATTGTACCGTTGTGTTTTTCTCTTGAGCGCTCCACCGCACATAGATAAGCCTGGTAAAAGCAAAACACCTCCGAGGATTGAGCCAATCATTGATCCTTCCACAAGTTTGCCTTTAGACTGGTTCAACGCCACACAGTATAGGAAAATTTCAACCACAGTAGAGAAAAACGCATTAATCACTGCACCAACGCCCATCGAAGATTGGGCAGAAATGGATGCCACGGCCTGACCTATGAAGTACGCCAACGGTATGATCGAGAAGAGACATCCACAAAACAAAAACGACGAGTCCGTGTACCAAGTGTTCCAGTGAAGAGTCTCCTTCAAAACATAGTAGTCAGTGATGACGAATATCACCACCAGAAGCAAATTGATGAAGAACACGTTGGTACCTCCTAAAGTGTACTTGTAGTAGTGAAGGCCACAACATCTGTATGTGCAAAGTATAATGGACTGTTTCTTGGTCTTTTTAGAGTTCACCATTCTGCGGTAGTAATCCTTCTCCTTTTCGAAATGGAGAGCCAAGGGCCTTCGGCGAACATGCTCACAGAGAATCTTGTTGAGGTTGAACATGGGAATCGTGAACACAAATAACCAACAAAGCGCAGCAGTAATAAAAGAAATGGGCTGAAGAATACCGTAGAAGAACAAATAGAACATGAGCCTTCCAGAAGACCACAGGCCCCTGCCAAAGAAACGCACTTTCACGTCGCTCCCATCGGTTTCCTGAGGAGAGTTATTACCCACGTTTGGCGGTTCATCAATGGCGTTTTCCCTCAGGCTCTGTCCTTCAACAACGGTCATATACGCGTCACGCCAGGGGCGGCCCTTGTGGTCCTTAAGTAAAGGCTTGGACTCAGAGTTGGTCATGCGTCGTGGAGGGGCAAAGAATAGACGGCCTTCCTCTTGGAGCCGCCAGCGGTGGAACTCAGATATGGAACGACCATCCATTTCGTCCTCCTCAAGGTAGTTCTCATCCTTGTTCAAGAGCACAAACTTCCCAAACGGGTAGAACCAGTACTTGCCTAGTTCGATTAGCAACCGGACATAGGCACGCAGAGAGCGGTGCCAGGCAAATCCGGTGCAAACAAACACTATCACGGCGCCAGTGAAGCACGTACACAGAAGCAATAGTCCCATTGTACAGCTCCAAATTACGTTTGAGGCGAACACGCCCATAAATATGGGGCCGGTGGGCCGCCGAGGATCAAAGTCGTGGATATCCTCCTCAGCACGAACCGCCACCGAGCGGTTTTTTTTGTAAATGGACGGCTTCCAGATCTTGATTCCGAAAGGGTGCGTCGAGTTGATGGCATTCTGTCTGTCCTTGAGATTGAGCGATTCAAGAGTGCTGGTGGACGAAGTAGAGTGGGTCAGCTCCGCATCCTGGTCATCTTCGTCACCTTCTTCGTTCTCGTTTACGTTGTCATTCTCATTATCGTTTTCGTTATCGCTAGCGGCGGCGGCGACGGCGCTAACTTTATTATGATTATCGCTTAAACTTAATGCATTGACACCGCTAATATTGTTATCACTGTCAACACCTTCCTCGGCTAAAAGCTCGGTATTTCCCGAAATGAGCTCCTTGTTTGTCTTTTTCGGCGCCGCCGGCCGTAAGTCCTTGTTTTCGTTTACTGCTGGCGCCAAAATAGCGCCTTGAGAATCGGCAACCCTCGTTTTCCGTTGGCTGTATACGTCCCGCAAAGCATCGTGGTAGCCATCGGTGTAAGTTCTGTCGCGTTTCACGTAGTGGTGGTCAGCACTTTCCGTTTCATCGACCTCGTCGTTGACGTCGTCGTCTACAGAATATATGAACTTGTTGTTGATGGCAGAAGCCCCTCTGCGCACCTGTGGGCGCGGCTTGAAGCGATTTTTTGTGATTTTGGCTTTTCTTGACGGCGATTCCGACCTTGCCAGCGCCGTTCGGTCACCACTGGCGGAAATGGACCTCAGTTGGCGCATGCTAGGAGAATGCCGTGAGTTGTGGTCAGACATGTGGAGATCTAGCTGGAGTTACTTGTGAAAGAAAACTTTCTCAATCTGCTTGTGTTTGAAAAGGTTACACAAAGATCGGCGAGAAAATAAAAAGTGTTGAAGTTGTTGTTGGCAGAATGCAGCCCTTGATGTTATTTTTAGCACTGCTAATTGGAAGAAGAGTGAGAGGGTTCTTGAGAAATGGCCTGGTGTCATTTAGGCGCGTCGCTAATTAATGCGTTAGGAAAACCAAGGAAATCGTTCGCAGAAGTCACAACGATCGAGAAGAGATAAAGAGAGAAGGAGCGGGCCATGGAAAAGATCGAAGTAGTGAAACGATTGTTGGCTTGGAGCTTTACAACTTGAGAGGGTTTACTTGTGATTTTTTGCTCGTTGTGAAATGACTTTTCTTGATTCTTGTGATGTGTATATTTTTGAAGGTGTGGGGGCGCTGACGGCTCAATGGCACGAAGGCTGATGTCGCAATGTCGCGGTGTACCGTACTCAGGTTTCGCGGCAACTTAAGTAAGGAAGCTTCCTCGAATGGCTGCAAAAAAGCGCAGCATTTGGAAATAGGACGGGGGTTGGATAGACATGATTGTGTATTTTGAATCCGAAATGTATATTAAACCCCTTTATCTCTAATCTTTGTTGGTATCTCAAATAAAGTATTCACAAGCAACTCCCATTCAAACTGTAGATACTGTATGGTTTAGAAAATAAGAAAGACTTCTGTAAACTTTCTTTTCATATTTTTGGAACCCCAAGTTTTGACAAGAACGCCTATTTCAGGTCTTGTAAAAGATCGCAGTTGTTAGTTGCTATTTGTTAGAACACAAGTTACACGGCCTAAAAGAAATAATACTTATACCGCTCACTATAATTTCAACGCATAAATTAATTCTCACTCATGTGGATTCACACAAGTGTCAGCCCTCTTGCCACCTAAAATAATGGACATTGAATTGTATTCAAGACAAATTGTTCACTCGCATGAAAACTGTTCCTTTTCTGAAAAGAAGATTTGGGTGTCATTGAGGTAGTCTGGTGTCCCGGGTATACGTAAATCCAACTATTCATTGTGGAACAACTTTTGAAAAGAGCCACTTTCTGTCATGGATCTTATATCTTTCTACGTACTAAATGCGATCTTCTAGTGTAACCAGTCTTGTTTTGCAACACCTAGGGCGGGAAGACCTGTCATTATATAGTTGGAACCGACAATGGGCCAGCTTACTACAATGGTAACAATGAGTGAAAATATAGTTTTCTGATCCAGGTTGTAAATCCGTTGCCCGTTCATCACTACCGCAGGTTATCATTTTTGGACAGTTGACTGTAACTTGCCTGAATGAGACACCTCGCATCTTCCCCGGTTACGACCATGCTAGTGTAAGTAACCTCATCAAAATTTAGAGTGTGAGTAATCTCGCCCTTCGTTTTTTGTGGGTCTCTGTATTTACAGCCAACTTGGAATCGCCTCACTCCATTGGTTATACTGAGTGCCAAACATTGCACCAGCATTATTACGCCGGCTTCCATATTCAGACAGTTGGCGAAACTTGCCTAATTAGGGCACTTAGCACTTTAAACGCCTGTGGCTATTTATATATCTTCATTTAGACGAGGGCACTCTTTGAGAACGATTCGACGGGATATCAGAGACAATGTCGCCCTGAGGTTAATGATAGAAATGCTCGCTATTTCCATATTTCTCCTGGGCTTTTTCACTCTCTTTCCCTACCTTTTCCAGTATCTGCAAAATTCAAAAACGTCTCGATCAAAAACGTTATCAAGTATAAGAGTAAAGATTATACTTTCGTGTCCTCTTTGGTCTTTTTTGGTCACCTTCAAGTGTGAGCGTTTTTTCTCAAACTCATACAAAGTTGTTGTGATTTCGTTTTATTTTAGCAGAGATGTCGAGGGACCGAACTCCTGGCAAAAGTGAGAATTGGTGACTTGCCGTGGGTTTACCTACTTGATGCTGAGCTGGTTCCTATGAAAATACTTCACTTCTGTATCTTCTATACTTTTTTTCTTGACTTCAGTCCTTTGGGCCTTCGTGGAATTGACATTTTCCAGGAGATACAATACTGTCTCTTCAAACGATCAAAATCAGACAGACACTGATTCTGTTGCTATGAGAAGAGGCCAGAGGCCAGTCCAGCCTAGGTCATAGTCGGCCCTGGGAGACTCTTAAGAGTCTAGAGAAAACTAACACGAGGTTCTACACTTTGATTAGCAATTATTATAGTGAGTTCGGGCGAGACGGATCGGACTACGCGTCCTACGTCTCACTTATATGTTGTGAGCGGCCTTTCTCATGATACAGCTTTTGTTTCTGAAAGAAACATCTTGTTCCAGAATGCGGCTAGAACAATTTTAAATGCTCTGTCTGAGTTTCAGATGAATTGCTTCTTCTTTCCTTTCTCAAACGCCGACGGTGGGTTTGTTTCATCTGCCATTTTAAAAAGATTCAGACAGGCTATTCCCACCAGCCGACGGTTGCGGCCATACCAGGGAGAAAACACTGTTTCCCGTTCGATCAACGTTAGTTAAGCTTTCTAGGGCTCCACTGAGTAGTGTAGTGGGAGACCATATGCGAAATTGGAGTGCTGCAATCTTTCTTCTTTACCTTTTTTTTCATCACCTTAAGCTACAAAATTGGAAGTTCTGCAGTGGCTTTAGCATAACTCGCCACGTTATTTGTACGGACTCGCGGTGTCTTTCTTCAATTAACTTCTATACAGCGTGAACTGCCTCTAGTGTACCGTAGCTTCTCTTCCTCAGTCCCCCAAACGATAACCCTTGCCCTTAAAATTGTTCGGGGATTGTGCGGTCACGTGAGTAGCCCGAGGCTTCGCTACATTGGACAGTGGGTGCACATTTTGCAGACCTGAGAAAGCTGTGGTCCGCACCAGGGTGTTGATCGGGTACTTGAGGAGTGAGTAAAAGAATGCAGGCGCCTTCCAGTACCCCAAGTCAAATACCGACTGTGTTAAGGTATTTGTAGATATAGAGGTGTCCACATTAAACCCAACCCGTCTGCCATCTGTTTGCAGCTCGGATTTGTACCCGTACGCCCCCGGAAGAAGGTTGTAAATTGGCAAAGTATCAGATTGGATGCACTCGTAAATGTACCCGGCCAATATACCAGCAAACGAGTCGGCCGGATGGTAGCCCCCGGACATAATAGCCATACCGAGGTCAAAAAGAGGCAAGTAGTACGCTTTGATGGGGACTACACCCAAAAAATTGATGACTGAATTCATGGAAGTGCGCAGCCAGAGAAAGGTCATGCAAGACGAGAGCTGAGAGTGGTGGAAAAGCGTAAAGTAGCCGAAATAGGCAAAAAGCCAGTTAATGGCAACCAAAAATCCGCCTGTCACCAACACAAACCAGAGGTAATCGGGGAAGTTGCCGCGGAACCGACCGCGTGAGCTCTCCAAGTAGTTGGAGAAGGTGTAGAAGCGATAAATGTTCAAAAGCACCCGTACGCCGTTATCCTTGATGCCGTCCACTACAAAAAACGATGTAAATAAGCGATAACTCTGCGGCAACGCGTGCACAAGCATGGAAAAATACGACCTTTTTGCCACCTTCGTTGCTGCCAACCCCACTGGGTTTTCCAACGCAGCCATGGGGCTGAACATTAACTTAGCGGGCGAAAGCATGTCCAAAGAGATTCCAAGCGACACACCAATGGTAACTATGAGGAAGAACCGCGTCACGGGCGGAATCGATAGGAGGTGGTCCGTGAGTCCAGCCATAGTGTATGCAGCGGGATATGACGAGGTATTTTGTGTTTGAATTCTAGGTGTGGAGGTGGTAATCCGTGGTGGTGTTGGTTTATGATGACGTGGTTAAAAGCTGGAAAGGTGAAAGTAGGTGGGGCCGGAGGCCAGAGGCTGGGGCCGAAAATAAGCCCGAGAATAGGCTTAGCTGGCGCGCGACATTTCTAGGCCCTGGGCCTGACAGGACCCGGTCAAAGGTCTCATACAGAGAACACGAGAACGAGAGTAAAATAAGGAAACCTGTTTTTCACTGGAAAAGGAAATGAAGAAATGCTTCGGGTTCCATGAATATTTGTTCTTTTTTTTTGTTATTTGTTTTTTTTTTTTTTTTTTTTTTTTTTTTTTTTTTTTTTTTTCCTCTTTGCTTTTCTTTGCCTTAATATCCCATTGTATAAGTTGTTGGTGGAGACAAGCACAAGTGCAAGTGGATCGGCTGCGAATTCTGTAAGTATGGGAGTGGTTCTGATGCTGTGCCAAGAAAAAACACAGCTGAAACTGTTTTCTGCAAAAGGACCTCAAAAGTGCAAAGCTACTTGAATTTTCAGTTTATAGAAGGCTTTAAGTTCTCAAAATTCGTGTGCAAATACAAAGAATCTCTGGCCCTTAATTCTCAACCTTTCCGTGTGCTAGACCTGCCTACGCCCTGGAACATGCGGCCTGGGCCCAAATCCCTCCCCCTAAATTAGAGACCAGTAGAAGCACCCAACCCACCCAAGAAAAACCCGAGAAGAAAGCATATCGTCAAATGTCTTTCCACTCTTCTAACACCCGATGTCCTTAACTAGAGCTCGATATCTCGATCCCTTTGCTGTTATGTATCACTAGCCAAAATTCTTCGCCCCAATCTTCGCCCAATCTTCGCCCTAATTTTCGGCCTAATTTTCGGCCTAATTTTCGCCCTAATTTTCGCCCTAATTTTCGCCCTAATTCTCACTAAATCTTCACCGCGCTCTTGCAGTTCTGCGCCCGCTGCTACTGTGCTGCCACTGCTCTTCTCGCGCATGCCGCACCTTCGAAAGATAAAAAGCTAGTGCACATGAGAGATCATTTTTACCTACGCACAATCTTGACATTTTCCATCTGCTTCGCCTTCTTCCACACACCCGATCCACCATGAAGCTAGTACGTTTTCTCATGAATTTGCCCCTGGCCACAAACCAGCCCGTGACCGTTGAGTTGAAAAACGGCAACTCCGTCAATGGTCAGGTGCTCTCGTGCTCGCCTCTGATGAACCTTTCGTTGAAAAACATCAAGCTCATCCAGCCCCACCGGGACCCCCAGCTCATGCAGTTCATGAACATCCGAGGCAATCAGGTGCGCCAGATTTTGCTTCCGGACGACTTGAACATCGAGTCCTTGCTAGCAAAGAGTGTCACCAAGCTAAAGGGAACGGGGGCCGGACCTGGTAAAATTGTCTCTGACCGCCGGAAACCGATCCGGAAAGGTAAGCGGGCTTTTTGAGCTGGCGGAATACTGGATAGTCCGCTTCAAAAACTGAAAGGTGTATATTAAAGAAGAATGTTTGCACCATACTTTACTATAGTTTATATCGTGTCTTGGGAAGTGCCTAATATCTGTTTGGTTTTTGTTTAGATACGAGGAGGCAAGGTGTCTTTTTAGCTCTTCTGATGGGTCTCTTGCCCTTTTCAATGCGTTTCTGGCAACGTATCGAACTACAGGTATGCGGAGAAATTGGCGTAATAAACATGGGCCCGTGATGCTATCATAAGGTTAGAGACTGCCCCAAGACTACCCCAAGACTACCCCAAGACTGCCCCAAGACTACCCCAAGACTGCCCCAAGACTACCCCAAGACTGCCCCAAGACTACCCCAAGACTGCCCCAAGACTTTCATTAGGGTCCTATGATATGTCCAGCGCTCTTGGAAAATTCCTCCTGTTCCAAGGTCAACAATTGTCTTTATGTGTCCGTATATGTTCGCAATTTCCATAACCCCGAGAACGACCCAGATCTCCTCCTGCTATTTATCCTCTAAAAATACATGAGTGTCGCTTTCAAACACTACGTTTTTCTTTCTCTCTCGCTACTGCCGTCATTACATCGTCCTTCTTCCAGGCCATTCAACATCACATTAATATATACAAGTCTACCAAACAGCTAAAACCACGTGCGCTTCTTTTGCTCTCTTCTCGCAAGCTGTTTTCTATAAGAGGGCCGGGCAGCCAAAATGGTCTCATCCATCTTTTCCAAGGCAAGTCTTCTGCGCTCGAGCTTCTCGGGAAGTTCTCTCTCCCACTTCTGCTTCTTTTGGAACAAAACACCTCTCATCCAGTTCTTATTATAATACTTATCCTCATAGAACTTACGATGGGGAATCGGAGGTAAGAGCTCCTCAAGCCCGTATTTACGCGCCATCTTAAACAAGTCCGCAGATCTCCGCATCGACACTTTGGCCGAGTGCCAACGGCCGGTGTCGGTGTTTTTATTGGGCAAGAAAGGATTCATGGACGGGTCACTAATTGTAGAAGGCTTGTCCTGGTACGACGCGAACGGCCGTGGCGGGTACCGGATGAAAAAGTTGTGTAGTTTTTGTGGAAGCTTAGAAAACGCTTCTTTCGCCGTCATCGACATGGTGGCTGGGCTCTCAAGTGGGGAAGAACAAGTTAAAAGAGACGTTTGTCATGTGCTTTTCATGGGTCGAGTGTGCACTCTGAAATTTTTCGCACCACGCAGTCGAAAGAAAGGCCTGGTCTGAGTCTCTGAGATGGGGTTACAGGTGAGGAGGAAAATAATAGACAATGAATTTGAAGAAAGCATAGGGAAGAGGTTGTGAAAAAATGTAGGCTTTGTGTTGATAGCAGAAGTGTAGTGATTTTTTCCTTCTTTGTAGGCATTTTCGACAACAGTGTGTGAAATGTCATTAATTACTACAGTCGCTACACCTCTTCCTACTAAACTTAAATCCGCATGTGCACATGGACTTGTGCTGTACCTGACATGCTGGTCGACAGCACAAATGTTTGAATGACTAAATCTATAAAAAAAAGATATTGAACGGTCGTTTAAGGAAAGACCTTTACAAAAAAACGTAGTCTAAAGCCGTAATTTGACCTATTTTTTACAAAATCCTGAGATTCATATATTGTCATTAGTCTGGATTCTGTGGTGGTTGGTTTCCTGTGCGATCTCAATAACCTCTCATTATTAGAGGCACTGAAGTCACAATCTACAATCAATAAAATAAGCCTTTTTCCAATACGAACCCGTTTGTCTTCTTTCTTCACATCCGAAGCCTTCAATGGATAGGGAACTTTCCTGTTTTTATAATTATTCATTTATTTTATCTTTGTACTAGAATCTTCTTCTAATCCCAACCTTTTATTGCTTCAACCCCGTCTGTTGACTTTGGTCGAAGATCACATTACATGAAAACCGCAAATATACCTTGATGCCACAACCATCCAGAGAATCTGTTTGAAACATCATGTTTTCTCGGACAGCCACTCTTCCAGGCAATACTTCATCAATCCACTTCATTGCCCTAATTCTTTCCTCATCTACGTCACACACTTCTATTCATGACTTGTATTGTACTTTTTCTACATGCTCTTATTACCTGCTGAATACTTCTCCTCAGACCACCTATTTCGCCACATGTTGCAACGCCTCGAGAACCTCCAACTCAATGTTGGCTTCTGCAGCAGCCACTTCGTCCGTAGAAGAGGCTCTCTTTTGAGCATCAGCAATCAAGCTCTTGATCTCGGCGGCATCAAACTGCTCAGGCTTAAATGCCTCAATTGCAGACACAGTCAATTTGTTGCCTGGTTGAACAGTAGCAAGTCCACCAGAAACGAAATATTGCTCGGTCTCGCCGCCCTTAGAGATAATCTCCAACAACCCAGGTCTCAACTGTTCGACAATGGGGATGTGGTTAGCCAAAATACCCAAGTCTCCGTTGACAGAGGGCAAGTTAACTTGTTGCACCTCCGACTCCGAGTATAATGTCTGGTAAGGGAGAGCCAACGACAACTTCAACGCATCGGACGACGATTCTGTGGCGTACGTTCTTCTTGCGACGTTGGACGATTGTCTGGCCACTTGGCGCAAGGTTTGTCTGAACATAATATGGATGTTTAGAGCGATGGAAGGTTAGTTCATGGTCCGCTTGACCAGTTCAGGCTCCGAAAACGCGAACCGAGTGGTGGAATTGGGCAGTGCACGACCATTCGAGGGCGTTTTCATTGGCCGAGGTGGGGGGCCGAGACAGGACCGGAGGTGCGAGTTGCATAGGAAGGTAAGGGGAAGGAAGGAAGGAAGGAATCGAAAGGGAGGAATGGAAAGAAATAAAAGGAAAAACCGAGGGAAGTATTTATAAAGAAAAAAGAGGAGAAGGGTGGAAAAAGGGAGTTTACACAAAGGTTGGTAAAGTGAATTAGTTAATATTGGTTCAACGTGGATAAATGATGTGAAGGCGCTAATTAATGTGGTGGCTCAAATTTCTTCTGGAGTCTAGTGAAGGTCGCTCTCACTGTCCCACCATTGGTTCTAGTGCTGAAGAGTTTCTCACTCACCACGTCCATAATTAGTATCTAAACCCAGTTATTATTATGACCATATCGAAATATATTCGCAGCGTGATAAACGTTTCTGATAAATCCTGCGATATCAGCGCTTTTTCAGGCCGTTTCTTTTTCTTTTTTTTTATCTGTATGTCTTTTATCAAGGTCGTATTGAAACTGAGTGCACTACTCACCCTCCAAACTCCCTCACCTGCTCCTGTACGACCCTTCACGACAAGCACCACAAGCACCACAAGCATCACCATCTCGTAATTCAAATAGAATAAAAAAAGCCAATTTCTTTAATTTCACTTTTCTCAACAACAAAAATACATTCCTTTCGCTCACTCCGAGCCTCGTAATTGATGTTCTTGTTCTTCTCGTACCGACATTCATATCTCGTCAGTTTCCTGTTTTAGTTGATTTTTTTTTTTTTTCTGTATTTGTCAGGGTTCTTGTATCGGCCCTATATAGCAACTTAATTCTTGAGGTGACACCAGTCTTTCCAACACTTAGGGTGAAAGCCGGCCATTATCAGATAGAGCTGACTAAGGGTCAACGAACTACCGCTAATGAGTGCAAATCCAGGTTGCAATTCCGTAATAGGTTGTAATTTTGTTGCCCGATCAATCCTACAACAGCTTGACATTGTAAGAATGTTAATAGCAACTTGCCTGAATGAGAAACCTCGCGATATGGCTCGTCTTTTGCACTTTGCTCACTTATCGCAACAGGGCTAGTTTCACTCTAATCTGAGTGTGCTCGTCTGTTGAGGTACGGTTTCTGATACTGAATTCAGCAAAGGCAACCAGCAATTAACATATGAGCGCCAGAATAAGCATTTGCTTTCTGCACTTTGCAAAACCAATATGTTTACATCAAGGTCAGTCACACAAACTTGTGCTTCACAGTAGAAGCCCCCAGCTTGTAAAGCCCTGGTCCGTTATTGATTGTGCAAATGCATTTTCATTTCCCGGCTTCACCAGCTTTCGCACTTCAACTGCTCTTCCTGGCTCAATCACTAGGCATTAATGCTGGCCCAATCCTGTAGAATCCCTTGACTGCTTCTTCAATGAACCATCCTCTTCATAACAAAGGGTCAGTTTAGGGCATTGCAATACCCACTAGCGAGGTTGCTTGAGCTGGAACCTTGTGCTTAGTATATGTATACCCAAACCCAGCAAGTCTTGTGAGACCCGCCAGTTATCCTCCTTCTTTTAAATCTTTCATGTTCTTTCCCGATCCCTACTCGCCATTGCCAAACTGGTTTAAAAAGTTCTCCACGTCAAATTCCTCCTCGCCAGTTGCGCCGAGCCCGTCACCGAAATCCTCCCCTAGCAAGTCCATATTCAACTCGTCCAAAAGCGAGTCGTTGCCCTTCATCATGTTGTTCATGTCCAAATCCTGGATATTGTTGTTGTTATTGTTATTGTTGCTGCTAGATTCCACGCTAGCCGCATTGCTGTTGGTGCCCTTGCTCTCGCTGTTGCTATCCTTGAAATTCATCAGTAAAATGTCGGCGGGGTTAGGAATATCCATGTCTTTATCCACATCCATGCCAAGATCGTAATCGGCATCCATGAGGTCGTCGTTAATGCCAGAATTGATATTGTTCTGCTGATGTAGACTGTTTTGGACATTTTGTGGGTGATCCTGGCCAATAGGGCCATCCTGGTGTTCTTGATGCTGGTGCTGCTGATGCTGATGCTGATGCTGTTGTCTCTGGGACCCATGAAATTCCTCAGACGACTGAGACTCTTCGTTTTGCTGTTTACTCTGAGATTTCAATGTTTTCGATGTTTTGCCGCTCTGAAGCCGCGCCTTTTCCTCCTCTTGTCTTGCCACACGTTCCCTCTCCTCTTGCTGGGCCCTTTCACGCTCCTGGGCCAATTTTTGTTCCTGTTCAGCCTGCTTTTTCTTCAACGCTAACGCCTCCTCGGCCTCACGCTTCTTCTGCTCCTCCTGGATCTTCTGCGCCTCCTGTTCTTTCTTGTTCTGGATGATCTGGTCAATACACCAAGGAACATCGTTGAATTTGGACACCGTCTCGTCAAGAATCTGCTCAAAGCCGGCGATTTTCTGTGCAAGCTGCTCCATCATCGGCGGCGGAATGAGCTGGTTGTTGGGGCCAGTTATAACATTACTCTGGCGTTTATTGTTATTGATGATCTCGAAAACGTACCCCGACGTACGTAGAACGTCGTCTAATGACCCGTTGAGTTTTTCCTCAAGGTTCATTGCAAACTCCACCGTTTTTGCTGTTTTGCGAGGATTTTCCTACCTTTGGTGAGGGTGTTTTATTGATGTGTTAGCCCGTGTGGATGTGGATTGAGGTGGATTTCGAGTTTCATGTCCCGGGCTACTATGCCGGCACATCGGCACGCAGAGAAGATGACGATAAATGACATGTTGATGATGATGATGAAAAAGAGGAAGATAAAAATGAAAATAGAGTTGACAGGAGGAAGAGATATTTTTTCTTGAAGTAGAAGATCACATGCTTCTTATTTTCGAATTTTCCAGTACTAGTGGTGTCCCCTAAGTGGTTATATTTTTCGGAACCTGGAGCTTTCGTCATGGTGTGCGTCCGCGTCGTGTGATGTGCGGCGCTTGTATGATCAGCCAATGTAGTTAGAGAGAAACGCAGTGAATTAAAACACAGCCCACCATTAACGTAACCGTGATTTAATCAATACTCCGAATGGAAGACTTTTAAGGAAAAGAGTGTTTTTTTTTTATTGTCTCTTTTCTTCTCCACCTCCCCTGTTTTTCAATGAAGTTTCGCTCAGTACCTTCTATACTTCGGCACTCATGTTTTAGCTATGCTTATTACCGCGGCTCATGCGTATTACACTTGAGGAACTGGGCGATATTAACAGAAGGGGTGTTTGAAAATATTTCATCTGTTGAGAAAAGTTACACTGACCCGGAATCGTTTTTGGAGTCTGGCTCAGTAATGACATGCTGTGGAATTACTTACCAGTTCAATCCCTTTGTCTGTTTTTTTTTTTTTGTTCTTTCTTTATTCTTTTTTTTTCTTTTATTTTTGATACATCTGAATATATTGGGAAACCCCAAAGAAGACCAACATTCCCCTTTTGAAATGTTTGTGGGTTTATCTTTTTTTCTTCTTTTACTTCCCTTTTTTAATCCACATCTATCATTATTCAAGAATTTTATTTGGCTGTGGAAACGAGGATGCGAGAAAACAAGAGCTTCTCACTAATATTTGTTTGACATCTTCTGAGGTGCAAAAAAACAGAGCACTGTAAACGAAAGGAAAAAATACATAGACAGTGAAATATAAATAAACCAATAAGTAGTTCCTTTTTTCACACCATGAAAATCCGATTGAGATTGAAGAATTTAAAAAATCAGAGCAACGTAGCCGACTTCGTGTTGTCTGCCCGTATTCTTTATCTCGAGGCACTTTCTAAAAATGCCAAGACATCGCGGTAAAGTCTTGCAGACACACCCCGCGTCTCCAAATTGGGTGCAAAATCCGGAG
The DNA here is from genome assembly GCA_030583235.1 of Metschnikowia lunata. Taxonomy (NCBI): domain Eukaryota; kingdom Fungi; phylum Ascomycota; class Pichiomycetes; order Serinales; family Metschnikowiaceae; genus Metschnikowia; species Metschnikowia lunata. The sequence goes on from JAJMHP010000047.1 coordinate 103,899, forward strand.
TCCACGAATTTTCTTCTAATTCAAAAATTATTGTAGTTCCCTGGTATTGAAGTTTTTCCATGTGTCAAAAGACTTTAGTGATCTTTTACATAAACACTCTACCTTGATACTCGGCTTAGGTACGACCAATCCTTGCAGTCAGCACCTAGCCTGTGAATCAACTAATTCAGGTTATCAACCTTCGAAGGCGGACTTTTTATATGAGTCGCTTATAATGAGCATATTGAGGTACGTTTTTGCTACCACTAGTTGCACCAATGCATTGTTTGACTTCTTGTCTGTTTCCAGAAATAATCAAGTGACTAAGTTCGTCATTTTCGTTTTTTTTTTTTGGCGTGCAGAATTCTTTTTTCCACGCTTCTAGCAACCTCGTCATCACTAAACTCAAAAACAACAATACTGTCCATAATCACGATACCTTTATTGCTTCTTTTAGACCCCTCAAGTTGTCGTTGCATGCTTGCTTCAGTGCTCCAATTTGGGGCTTTACAAGAAACGTCATATTCAGAAGCAAAGGACAAAGCTTCGGCCTCGATATGATCGAGAATTTGCTTCTGAGGACTGGAAAGTTCTTTTCCGAACGATTGGAAGACTTATTTTAAGCAAAGTACGATATGGTATGGTTGAGCACATCATGACTACTTTGATTCTGTACCTTGATTGTTCCGTGTCAAATTCAGATTCTAGTTCTAATTCAGATTCCAGTTCTAAACCTGTTTCGCCGTCTTTTTCCCGCGGTGAGTCCGTTTTTGCTTCGGTCACTGCATTTGGTGGCCAGGCAAGATGAAGAGACATGAAAACTCTCAAGGGACCCACAGGATACAAGCTGGCTTTTGAAATCCATTTTTTGGAATTTTCCCTATTAAAAGCTAAACCACAGACTGTGGAGTTTTGTCTCGAAAATTTGAAGTCTTTCTCTCCTTTGATAGTTGTCGAGTCTTGTGTTTCACTTGTCACAGTATGACGCCATCTTTTTTCCCACACCCCAAACGCTCACGCGTCTGGTGGCTGCAAAATGTGACATGAGTGCAGAGGCATGCAAAGTATTTTTTTTTTTTTTTTTTTTTTTTTTGGTTTTCGTGGGAAACTCAAAAGATTTCCAAGTGTAATGAATTCTGTGGCCATCAACAACAAATTGTAGGTATTTAGCTAGGCATTTTACGATGCGAGGACCGAAATTGTTTCCATGTCACTGCACAGTTACTTTGCTGGTGGTCCAACCGGAGGAACTTGAATCATAACCCAGTTTAATCTGGACACCTTATATTGAAACCACTCATCCATTCATGCCAAGTTTACTTTAAAAAAAAAATACCGGATGGTATAATGTTTCGCCATTGTTTTTACATTAGACCGCTGTGAGCCATTGCTTATTTTGAAATGGTACAAGTGAAGAGAGTACCAGAAACTCTGTGCGGTAGCAAAATTTGCCTTGCTCCTTTGAAAGCTATTGTCAACGCTATTTTTACCGCCGAGCAAAATCTTGTGATATTTTTTGACAAAAGTTTCCAACTCAAGTCAGGCAATTTGGGCTGCTGGGTGTAATTCAAGTTTTGGCATAAGCCAGGTTCAAATCGGCGTTTCGTGTCTAAATTACGAGTCGAAACCACGCCTCTTCTACTTCAACCTAGGGTCACGTGTCTTACTTCTGTACATTTACGTGGTAGAAGCAAGTACTTCCGGCTGGTCAAACCCCCTAATTGCCACATCTGCTCGCAAAAGACATGCCATTAAAAAACTTCTAAGCGTCTGAATAAAGCCCTTTGGCCATGACTTACAGGCAGAACTCACGCTCTTCCTTTACATCTGGCATGAAACGTACATTTTTACCCCGTTTCGCTTTTGTCGCCTTTCGATCAAAACAGTTTGGAGTCGTTTTTTTTTTTTTTGCTTGGGCCTGTCATATATTTTCCGTATAACGTGCATTTGATCGTCTGTGCTTAGGTTTTTCGTGAATGACCGCGAACTCGTGGACAGAGGTGTATTTAGCGGGGAAAAAAATGGAATCGAAACTAAAATCGTCTTTGCTTATCTGTGTGGGCTGATAAAGATGTTAAAGCTTCGGACTTTTAAGGTGTATCTCAAAGCATGTTACCTATCAGTAAGGAATCATCAATGTCGGCCTAGCTTCGTGATAAATTAGATGCCCTTCATGCATGTACAATGCTGGGTTATGTCTCTGAGCCCAATTTCATACAAAATCTCTAAGGAAGGGTATCGGAGTCAACCGATGTGGAAAAATAGCTTTTTGAGATTTATAAGAGTGACCACGCACTACTATGACAATTTGAATGTATTCACATGCCCTTTCATTTCCCACGTCTTCGGATTCTGTACCCGATCTGGAAACGCTAGGTGTGTCTAAAGCAATGTAGCACCGTGCCCGCGTGAGGCCTCCGCGGTCGACCCAGATCTTTTTTTTTATTTTTCACGGTTCGCAAGCCAGCACCACGGTCACATGACTACCGCGCTCACTTCGCTACGCGACTAGATCTCATAACAACTGTAGCCATCTGCCAAACTTCTCTTTTTTAACCCCCACTGAAAACCACCCAAACCCCATAAAAACATGTCGGAACTCTTGGTGGCGCGTCAGGGACCACTCGCACACGTGTGGTTGGCGTCGAATTACGATAAAAAGCTCTCGAAACAGCAGTTTCTCAATACCAATATTGTCACGTCCTCAGACCTCATATCGCACCGACAAATCGAACCCATTTCGTCTCAAAACTCCTCCAACGACACAATAACGCTCCGGCTTTCCGGCCAGTTGCTCCTTGGAATCGTCCGCATCTATCTGCGCAAGACGAAATACTTGCTTGACGACATTCATGAGGTTTTGCACAAGCTCAAGACATCATTTAAGTACGCCAGTGGTGCCTCCTTAGCGTCGAGCTCAGCGGCTGCCAGCACCAGCATTAACCTCCCACCACAGCGCACTTCACTCGCCAGTTTAGCCCGTGTGACGCTCCCGGATCTGGTGGCTACCGGAATCGACCTTCTTTACCAGGAAGACTTGATTCTAGATGATACTTCGGACAGCATTATGAACGCTATGACCCAGTTCCAGCAGGCAACAGCTGCCAGCCAAGGGGCCAAGGACAACACCAACGACGACCTTGACCGTTCACTTGAGTTTGCGCGTCGAGCCAGCGATGCCGCTGCGGGAACAGACGCCGATATGATGGATGCGGATATTGACTTGGATATGGACTTTGATCTTGACTTGGACCGCTCGGTTGAGGTTGGGCGAGACGCACAAGCAGCGTTGCCGGATCCTGAGCAGTCATTCTTGGACATTAATGCGAAAGGCCCGGCGCAAAACGGCTTGCCTGATGTCACTTTCGACTTGGACTTGCCCTTGGGCAATGAAGACGCCACTTCCAACGACTCGGACGGGCCCCATGAGGCACAAACTTCTCCCCAGAATAGTACAGCACAAGCCAGAAGCGTGGCAGGCACCTCCGAGACCGGAGTCGTGCGGACTGCCAAAAGAAGGATAGTGATAGATGCACCTGAAGACTTGGAGAGAGGAATTCCCAACGAGGTGTTGAGAAACATCCAAGCGTTGCAGACACAAGGTCGTTTTTCTTCAGAGACATTGTCGCTTAGGCTCTCCCCCCAAGAAAAACTCGACCTCATTGACGAGCTTGCAGCGCCGACACAGCTGAAACGAAGAAAGATCTGGAATCTTGACCAACAGCTTCGCCAGCGGTGCTTGGAACTCTCGCAAGAGGAGGAACACAGTTTTAACAGCGACTCGTTGGCCGACCAGTCCCAGGACTTGGATTTGGACTTGGACTTGGACACTAATATCGACTTTGACTTGTCTCTTCCGGGGCTAGACTCGGATAATGTGATAGACCCTCTTCAAACACAGCGTGAGCACGAGGTCGACGCAGAACAAGAAGATGTTGGTCCTGAGAACATTAGGAGCACGACCCAGGTGGCTGAACACCTCAGGACTGTTTTTTACGACAAGCCAGCGGTGTCACTTGACGAAATAATGGCCATGGATACTGCAGCTGGACAACAGACACCACTTGGGTTGACACACAAGTCCAGTTCCGGCGTGAAAGTGAACGACAGAAGGGAGGCGACAAAGTGCTTTTTTGAGTTGTTGGTGTTGGCCACGCACGACTGTGTCTCGTTGGAACAAGAAGCTCCAGCGAACGGCACACAAATACAGGACAATGTACGGGTCAGGCCTCGAGACGCGCTTGTATCCAAGTTTCTTTGAGATGACGACTACTTAACTATACAGACGATAGGAGCCTTTCGGCGCCCTCATCAACAGACGCGTACCGTTGCGACTGCACTTGTGCTGATACGAGCGCCTCTTCTATGCTAAAGATATCGATTTCGCCATCGTCATACGCCAACACCATCTCCGACCCATCGGCGTTGAAAAGCGCAGTTCCAGCCTTCTTTTCTCGCGTGGGAATTGTGGAGATTGGGCCCGAGAGCTTGGCGTTGATATCCCAAAACTCGACGAAAAGCCCGATTTTGGGCGGCTTCATTGTGGCAATGGTGATAAATTGGCTCCCGTGCCCGGGCCTAACCACAATCCTGGTGATCAACGAGGTGGTGTGCAGCACGTGTCGCAACTTTCCACTTTCCACATCCCACAACCTGAGACACCAATCGGGATGAGCCGAAATGATGAATGTTTTTGTGGCATTATACTTGAGCTCGGCAACGGAGTTGATGCCGCCCGCACTGACGCTACCTGCGACGTATTTTTCCACTAGTTTAGACTTTATGAACGCTTTGTCTTTGTCGTTGATAAGCTTGTAGATTATGCCAGTCTGGGAGGCCACTATGGTCAGATTAAGAAAGTTGAACTCTGGTGGATTCACGTGGCCTGCCAGGTGTGAACCTCGTAGAGTCGTCAGCACAAAAAGGGCGTCAGCCAATCGAAACGGTACTTTCAGTGCCTGTTCGGGATCTTGAAGCCTCATGGATGAAATCTTAGGGAACGCCAAAAAGTTGGGCAGCCAGAGGTTCACGACGCCATCACGACATATACTCAAAATCCCAGAACTCAGCGAACTTGCTGTATGAAGTTGTGTGATAAGCACAATCGGTGCAATATGATGAATGAACTTGTGCTCAGATTTGGCTGCAGACGAAACCACAGTAGATGTTTGGAGAGTAGGAAGCACCGCAACCTGGGTGGGCAGTACCCCTGAAAGATCCCACATGACAACATGTCCATTTTGGAGCCCCGCAAAGATTTTGAATGGGTTCGTTTTGTCGAAAATGATCTTATTGATGCATCCCGTACACTCCAAGAAGAATTCCGGGACAATGGAGCCACCCGATTTATTGAAAAGCACAGCTAGACCAGCGGACGGTGGCGAGGGCCGTTTTTTCGACCTTGGGAGTAAAGGCGGTTTCCCATAAGCAACCAAAAACACGTCCGGATGTTCCGAGATCATGGCAATATCAACGATTGTACGATTGACGAAGCCCTCCACGCTCTTGGTCACATTGAACGGGGCCACAATGTCTGAATTGATTATCTTCTCGTTCTGAATGCCTAAGCGAAGGTCAGAAAAGCGAAACCCAGAGTCGACTAGGAACTCGCTGATCGCCAGCTCGATTTTCTTTTCGTTTATTCCACCCAAATCCTGTGTTTCAACAGGTTTCGGAGATCCGATTGCAGGCTCCAAGGGCTGCTCAAACACTAGTGACTCGTCTTCAGACTTCGGTGGATCTAGTGCTTCATCATCTAGAAGCTCAAAGTGAGTCTGCACGATTTTGTCAAACTTGATAATTGGCCGGACCGGGGCCTGGGCCTGGGCACCATTTGCAAAAGACGGAGAAGATGACTGGTCCAGACCTTCATGCCCATTAAGTATTGTTGGCGGCAGATTTAATAAAGGCTGTTTGATTAGGTCGACTTGGACTGCGAAGTCAATTCTGGACCCAGCAGGTTGCGGGTGTGGGTCCGGGTGTGGGTCCGAAAGCGCTAGATTTGGCAGGGCGGCGTCGACCTGCGACACACCCATCCGGCGTTCCTTGAGCTCCTGGAGCCGTTTCCGTTTTTGCTCAAGCAAGGCTTGCCGGTCAAGCGAGGTCATTGTTTTGAAAGTAGTGTGTGAAAAACTTAGACTTTGAAGATGATGTGAATGGCACAGTTTGAGTGCTCACTGCTTCGCGTAAACAGAGAGACTGCAGAGGCACGGCAGAGGGCGCGCGCTGGAGCAACGGAGCCTGGCGGCATCATCTGGCCCTAAAATGAGGAGAAGATGTCGCAACGAGTTCCGGCCCTTGAAGAGGGTGTAGTGAAAAACGAAAGGAATTTGCAAAAGGGGGAAAATTGGACAAAAAAAGATAGACAAAAAGTTGGATTTCATTTGCCCTCGGCTGCAGCAGCTTGTTTTCCTTGAGTTTCCTCTTTTATTTAAAACTCCAGTTTGGGCCATTTTTTGGCCTTGGGCCTATTCTGGCCTCATGGTGTGCGGCCCCGATGCGCGGACGGCCGTGCCGACTCTTTAAATCATCACCAACGCCAACACAACCACCAACAAGTCCAGGATTAGGCCTCGGCATTTTCACGCAACCGCCACTAGAAACACATTCCAAAATGGAAATCGATGATATCTTGGCCGATTTCGAGAACGAAAGTCGCGGGTTGACCGTGAAAAGCTCGTCCAATCTCCAGCAACAGCTCGTCACAGCGATGCTTAATGAGCGAATGGCCCCAGATCTCTTGCCGTATAAACACACGCTAATGGCGCGGATTTTGAAAGGTATCCGCGACCAGCAGCAGTTTTTGCTTGATTCTTATGAATACGGCGACTCCAACGCCGAGGCTGGCGTGATTGGCCTGGACTTCAAGCTCCAGCTTATGATTGTCGAGACAGAGCTAGAACGCTTGAGCTATCTAGTCAAGCTCTATTTGCGCACAAGGCTAGCGAAAATCGACGAATTCACCCTCCATTATATCGAACGCACGGCGCAGGAAACGGGGCTGGAGTCGTTGTTGTCGCCGGCGGAGAAGAAGTATATGCATGGCCACTTTGAGATCTTGAATCAGCTATACAACGACAGTTTTTTGAAGAAGTTCCCCAAGTTCTTGACCTTATTGGACGACAAGACAGGTGGCGAGGATATGGTCACCACCCCAGACCTCGACCAGCCCGTGTTTATTCGCGTTATGTGCGAGAATACCATTTTGCTTCATTTGGGTAACGACGAGCTTGAGCTCGAGAAAGACGGCATCTATGTTGTGCGCTACCGCTTTATCATGAGTTACGTGGAGTTGGGAGATGTGGTGTTAATATAGACTCGAACCGAGAATACATAGCATTGTTCACTCACACCCCCCAGGACACTCGACGTTTCCATCATCAACATGCCATTCTTGAAAACATCCAAAATGGCCACGATGCCCGCACCGAAGACTTTCAACCACAGTGAGGCCTTTGCATGGCTCGTTGCAAAAGACACAGTTCAGCTGTATTCGCGAGCACTCGTCGCAGTACCAGAAGCCAAACTTATCGTTGTCCACACCGTACTTTTGTTTCGACATTTCGTTTGTCAACAATGTCTTGCACCAGCAACAGTAGAAGCGCATTTCCACCTCTTTCACAGCATAGGCACTGAGCCTTTCCTTCAAGGTCAGCGGACAGTCCTTGACAACCTGTACGGCAACAGTATACAACTGTCTGGCCCTCAATGTCTCAATGTATAGTCCTAGTACCTCCAAGCTATTCTGTGGCTCGAGAATATCCTCGTTATAATGCACTTGGAAGAAGTCGTAGAAAAGAAGAATCAATGTGGCGCTCATCACCACATCTCCTTGGGAAAGAGCGTAATCGAGAGACTTCTTGACAACGTTTATCGCGTGCCACGGCTTGAACAAAGCATCTTCCTTCATGTAATTGCTCATAGCCTTTGTAAGCTGCGACGTCTGATTGTCCTTGCTTACAATACTGGACTCATCCACGCGATCAAGTAAGTGTTTGCTATCATGTGGAGGCACTGATCCTCGTGCCAACTGGGGAAACGGCTTGCTTCCTAACGACAGCCACGATCCCACCTGAATATCCTTTGACCCGAGGGAATAAGTGCGATAATGTGACGCAGTCTCGGCTTCGGTGCCCACCGAAAACGCAGACGAAGACAATGAAGCTGAAGCGGTGTTTAGAATATTTAGATTTTCGTCATCCAAGTCGCGGGCTGCTCCCGACAAAGCTAGAAAAGAGTTGCCTTGTCTTAGAGCCAGTTTATTTGGCGACTTGGATTCAGCTTGTTCTGAAGATTTACCCGCTTCATCTGCATTTACCGGTAAATCTGGGGTTATTATGGTCTTGTCCTCAGAAATAGGGTCAGTTTGCTTTTCATTCTCCATCATCGGCTGAGGAAATCTGGGCATTGGCTGCTTTCCGCGGCTATTCGAACGCGATACCTTCACTGAAACAGGCGAACGGGGCGGAGGAGACTCCCTAGATGAACCCAAAATAGATAAGTTATTAATTGACGTGTTTGAGCGCTTTCGGGGTGCACTCCCATAGTTGGTGGTCAGTGTAGAGTCTGAATTGAAAGATCCAACAACGTTGCCCAAATCTGAAGAAATGGATTTGGCATCGTCTGGGGATTTAGAGATGACGTCCAAAGATGTGTGATCTTGAGCCTCTTTATCACTTCCCTGACCGTTCTGCTGAACCGCCAAAGGAGATACTCCAGTCAGCGTGAGCTCTTGTTGCTCGAGTGCAACAGACAAAATACGCCAAGTTTGGCAGTCTCGAAATCTGTTGACGCTGGCAGCTACTCTGGCGTTGATTTGACACACAAAAGAGAGCGTGAACGCATCGGGAACCCCCGTCAAGTAGTCGCAGGCTAGGGTTGCGAAAACCGTATCGTCAGCAGCAGGAATGGGCAAGGCCATGGAAACAACATAGGGAGAAGGTGCCGCTTGGTGTTGTAGTGGATAAGTTTGTTTTGTCGCGTAACTAAAGTGGTGGTTCTGGCCCTGAGTATGGTTAAGGATTGGTTGGAAAACAGTACTGCCCAGCGACACCGATTCCATCGTGTTCTGGGACGAGTTTCGTTGGAGAGACGGGCGAATCAGCGCTTGCGAGAAACCAAGTTCGAGCAAATTCGAGCGCTGCAAGCCCAAAGACGACGAGATGTTGTGCTGTGACAGTTGTGTTGACAGGCGCAAGAGCATGGGGCGATCTTTGGGCGACAAGGCAAACGTTTTCAGGTAGAAAAACGTGGGCGTGGAGGGGTGGGAATTTAGAGGCGCACGGATGGGCGAGACCGAGTGGTCTGAAGATGCTGCAAACGATGAATGGTGGTTGCTTTGGGTGTTTTGGGTGTTTTGGGTGTTTTGGGGTTGATGAGATTCGCCTGACTGTGGTTTCTCGTCGTCACTTCTACCGTCGTCAGAAGCCCCGAGTTCACCAAAATCGCCATTGGGACTATGGCCGGCGGCTGTGTCCACATTCAAAGGCACCAGAAGATCAAAGTCCTCGGGTTCTTGCGACACCAAGGAAAGTCCCGAACATGCCTTGACCCACGAGGTCGTCACGGGTGGCAAGGAGTCCCAAGGCCGCATGACGTTTTGCACAGTGTCGGCCGGGCAGTTGAGGTCGTACGACACAAACGCATTCAGCTTGTTGACTGTCCATAAGCGGCGGTGTCCAGCACCCGTTTTTACCCAAATAAAGTTCTGGAACGGCTTTCCTGAGACCGTGGTGACAATCTCCTTGGGTACGTGTTTGCGCGCGAGGTTGTACACACTGATAGACGGGTCGTCGTTGAGGTACAGACAGGCAAAGTCATGAGCGTAGAGAGCCAGACGAGGAGAAAACAGGTCGTCATGAGCTTCGGAGGAAAGTCGTCGAGAAGTGTCGGATGGACGCCGGTGAGAGGCGTCGTAGTTCCACCGGATCTTCCTCACGGGCCCGTACGTGTTGAGCACGGTTTCTGGGGCCATCGCGTTCAGCGGCGTGTCGCCATAGTTCCACAAGCAAATCTTGCGGTCACGGCCACCAGTAAGCACGTATTCGAGCTGCGGGTGCACATGGAGCGAGAGCGCTGGCCCGGTGTGGAAGGTCCATTTGCGTTCAGGAAGCGTGACGCCAGCCCCTGACCCGTGCGACGAGTTTGGGTACCGGATATCGTACTTGCACAAGGCGCCAGAATCATGCACAGATAACACCACCATTTTCCCACGTACACGCAGATGGGGAGACCACTGGCACGAGCGCACGGGGTCAGAGTGATGAGACGCTGTAGGCATGGCTGTTGGAGTGGCTGCTAGCGTGACTGCAGGCTTGGACGTATACGAACGGAGGTCCCAAAGACGAATCGTACCGTCCTGAGATCCCGAAACAAGCACCGGCTCATGGTCAACGAAGTCCAACGAGTTCACCACGCGTTTGTGCCCGTCGAAACGGTGCAGGAGGCGTGCCTTGCCGTTGTTGGTCACCTGGTAGACACACACACTGCCACTGGTGAGACCACAAGCCACCACGTCGGCCTTGGTCTTAAGTGTGTTGACATTAAAGAGTTTCAGGTGCGCATTGAGCCGTGTCAGTGCCGGCGGCGGCTCGAGCATGTTGATGTCAGCAACAATCTCCGTTTGTCCGGGGCCCAACACCAAAAGCCGGAGGTAATTCTTGCCGCCTAGAATGACATGGTGATTGGCCTGATGAGAGGCAAGAGGTGACGTTTCCAGGTGTCCCAGGAGACGGCCAAACACATGCTGGAGCTGCGAAACACAGGCAATTTCTCGCTCGCACACGTACTTCAATCTTTGTGGCAGCAGCGGCTTGGGTTTATCGGGCGTTCGGGGAACAGAACGGTCATTAAGCGACCCATAGATATTGAAGGCGAAGCGTGCTAGACTCAGGTGATTGAGCCCGGACGACGGCGTTGACATGAGCAGCAGTTGGGGGAAAAAGACTGCAGCGTGACTAGCTGCGAGGTCCGCTTTGTGAATTTACTATTTTTCCAACAAATCTGGCTGTTTGAGTGGGTGTTTGAAGCGACCACGAGTAAGATTAGAGGAGGAGGTGCACCGAGAGCGTGGGGCGAAGACGGTGCGCGGCTGGGCCGGTCCTCGCCTTTAATTGCGCGGTAGGGCCGAGGTAGTGCCGAATTAGGGTGGGCCCAAGCTTGCCTAACGTTGCTTAACGTTGCCAAAATATCACACACACTCATATTATCGAGGGCTCGGGACGTAAGGAAAATATTAATTCTGTGTTTTGAAACGGTTTATATTGGACTTAATAGCTAAAAAGATAAAAATTACTTGTTTGGCTTGGAATCCTTGGGCTTGACTAATGTCTTTTTGGTTTCATTGGTGCGAGGCGCGAGGCGCGAGGCTCGAGCAGTGAACTTGCCCGCGGAGGTGGCTGCGAAAAGTGCAACTCTGGGCACTGGCGCGTGCCACCTAGTCAAATGGCGCATGATAATTCTGATTTGAATGTTGCTAAAAGGGTTTGAGTGTTATTCTATTATTCATATCCAATTATCTCTCTGCTAAATAAGGACTATCTAGCGAGATAGCGAGTCATTGACACAAATGTTTGAAGGACTGATTTGTGGGAGCGTGTAGTTTACATGATTTGCTCTCCCACTGCGTAAAAAAGAACGACGCACATTTAATTAAGATTTACGCGCATCTCCCGATTATTCTCCCCTTTTGATCTCATGTTTGAATGATTGAGAGAGCATAATTCAAGTGGGTTGTACTTGGGACATTCGGTACAATATAATATATTCTTTTGCATATAACTAGGAAGATGTGGCATGGGCATCAGTATTTCGAGATTAATATTGAATAGTTTAGCCGGCTCAAGAGAGATTCTAGTTCAATTTTTCTAGTGTAAAATTTGGTTGATTTTGTAAGTATTTTTCAAAAGTCCGCAAAATTATTATTGTACCTCATCATGCATTAGCCCATCTCCCATTTCGCGCACCTCATGTGGTGACGCCTTGATTTAGACTAAATTCCTCAATGTTTACAAATGAGGGGCATTTTCAAGAAAGAAAACAAAAAGAGAAGTTGGTCAAGTATTTGGTTTTTCCACGTTAACTTGGCCAGCGTTTACGTTTGTGTGACCCTTGACTGCTTCTCGTCGAGGTCATTTAAAGTTTGTTTAGCGGATAATCCTCTGCTTTGACATGCTGTAAGCCCAAATCATGTGCAAGAAACGCAAAAAGCGTAATATGCCTCGATCGCGATATTTGCTAGTTTGTGATTTTCCACCTTGTGAGGGCTTGATTAGTGGTTTAGCACCAGAGAAACCTTTCAACTCAGTAGTTAGATGTTTGTATTCGAGCAAATGTTAGACTTTTTGAGCACTTTTAGTATTATCATATCGACTAGACATCCTTTTCCGAGCTGCAAAAACTTTCATAAATGGTGTTTAGCCTTCATAACTCCACTCATCGGGGTAGGATGCCATTTTAGTACCCTGTGAGCCAAGTATTGCTGCTTGATCGAACCTGCGTGGTTCCCCTATTCAGAAGTACAAGATTGGCTATACTACAAAGCTCATAGTTTTGTGGTGCACTCTAGCTGATTGTGTCATGGAGTATAATGTAGAGTTATGTGCTGTAGCGCAATGTAGTGTAGCGCAATGTAGTGTGGTGCAATGTAGTGTGGTGCAATGTAGTGTGGTGCAATGTAGTGTGGTGCAATGTGGTGCAATGTTGTGTTGTGCAATGTGGTGCAATGTGGTGCAATGTGGTGCAATGTAGTGCAATGTAGTGCAATGTAGTGCAATGTAGTGCAATGTAGTGCAATGTAGTGTAATGTAGTGTAATGTAGTGTAAGGTAGTGTAAGGTAGTACAGTGTTGTAGTGTAGCAGTGTTGTGTATTAAAATTTAATCGGTTCAACGCTCACTGTTCACTATTTTTATGGATTTCGAATAATCCATCGCTAATGATGTCGCTTGCCCCAAACGTTTCCTGTTTCTGGAATCAATAATGTATATCGGATCTCACATCTCCGCTAAGCTGTAAATGAGGGCACATTTCCTTGGGGTGATCCCTGTGAAAGCGTTCAAAGAGTCGTTTTTCCATCTATTATGAGAGTATATATTTGCGCATCTCTTGTTTCGAACATCACCGCTGTAGTGCAATGTAGTGCAATGTAATGTAGTGTAGTGTAACGTAGTGCAATGCAATGTAATGTAGTGTAGTGCAATGTAGTGCAATGTAATGTAATGTAGTGTAATGTAATGTAATGTGATGTGATGTGATGTGATGTGATGTGATGTGATGTGATGTGATGTGATGTGATGTGATGT